>JAUZSU010132517.1:0-16517 GCA_034780255.1 Parotocinclus maculicauda
ATTAAACTATTAAAAAGGGTGCTGATGTTCACAGCTTGATAAACCCATAACATCAGTTTTTTGAAAGGACAAAAGACTTGTTGTGTCTTTAAAATATTCAACCAATCACAGATTAGAGCTTCACCTGCGACAAAAACCCTAATTGGCACATTCCCAGGTGTGTCTAAAAAGAACCCCAGCACAGGAGACCTCCATGTGAAGTGGAACCTGACCTCTGACAAGATGCCAAATATTCAACCACAGACCAAAGTGCTGATCATCAAGAGCATGAAGACCAAGTCTGCTGCTGAGGTGGCAGACATCTTCAATGTATCCAAACGACAAGTGGAGAGGATAAGAAAAAGATTTGAAAAACCTGGTGATGTCCATGACAAGCACAAGTCAGGCAGACCCCATAAGACATCTGTTTGAGAAGAGCGCTTGTTGCTTCGACAGTCCAGAGCCAATCCTATTTTAACTGCAGGAGAGCTATATGAGAACTGGTCACCAGAAACCCCTGTATCTATAAGAACAGTATTTCAAATTCTTTCATGCAGTGATCTCCATGGCCGAATTAGTGCTCACAAACCAGCATTAAACAGAAGTCGTGTTGCATTTGCCAAGGCCAACAGCTTGCAGAAAGGATGGACCATTGAACTGCATCCCAGTTGCCACAAATACTGCAGAAGACCCGTTGAATCCCACATGGACCCAAGATTCACCCAGAAAACAGTCAATATTGGTGGAGGAAAAATCATGGTTTGGGGTTACATCCAGTATGGAGGTGTGCGAGAGATATTCAGAGTGGATGGCAACATCAACAGCCTGAAATATCAATTAATTTTTGCTACCCATTATATTCCAAACCACAATAGGGGGCAAATTCTTCAGCAAGATGGAGCTCCTTCTCATACTTGAGCCTCCACATCAAAATTCCTGAAAGCAAAGAAGATCAAGTCACTCCAGGATTGGCCAGTCCAGTCACCGGACATGAACATTATTAAGCATGTCTGGGGTAAGATGAAGGAGGAGGTTTGGAAGATGAAACCAAAGATTCTCAATGAACTTTGAGAGTCCTGCAAGACTTCTTTCTTTGCCATTCCAGATGAGAAGTTATTTGACTCATTGCTGAGACATCCAGTCCTCCAAGCTCATGGAAGTCATATGCAATATTAATGGTTTTCCTAAAGCACCATGGCTTTATGTTCTGATGTCATTGTAGCTTGTTTGTGTATTCAAAATCAAGTATAATTTCTATTTTTGTGTGCGACAAGATATATGTCCTCGCAAAATCTGTCCTTTCTATCCTTATTAAATGATTTTGATTGATAACAGGTTTTCTTTTAGATCTCATATAGAAAACCTAGTTTAAAAATTGAAGCTGAAACTGTGCTTTTTTTTAATCGCCACAGGACATGCTTCACATTTGCCACTAAGAAAAAGTTAGTTGCTACCACTTTTCTTCCTGTATTGAATTATGGCGACCTTATTTATATACATGCCCCTGCAACATGTCTACAGTCTCTGGACTCTGTATACCATGACCCCTTGAGTTAAGTGTCCTTCATTGGCTGCAACTTCCCCAATATTTATGTGGTTATATCTCAAGATCCCAGAGTACTTATTCTTTGCACTCTAATGATTGTTATCTGCTTAATGTTCCCAAAGTTCGCACTGTATTTGGTAAGAGCTCCTTCATGTATTTTGCACCCACTACTTTGAACACATTGCAGAGCACTCTGAATCTGGAGGAACTTATTTCTCTTGGAACATTCAAAAATTTAGTGAGGAACCTGGAATCAGCTTCTTATCGTTCCTGCTCTTGCTTTGTATGAAAGTTTCGTTATTTAAACCTATAGATCCGATTAGATTGTATTTTGTTTAATTTTATGTTTGGTTTGTTGTTTTATGGTGTAATTGTGAATTGTCGTGTTTAAATGTTGAAACCGATGTTTTAGGATGCTGTCTTGGCCAGGCTTCCCTTGGAAAAGAGATCATTGTGTCTCAACGGGACTGACCGGGTTAAATAAAGGCTAAATAAAAAATAAATAAAATGTATACTGTTAAAACTGGCTCCGTCCGTGCGAGGTTCACAGTAAGGGTGGCCTATATATAGTGTTAAAACTATTATATCTCAATATTTAAAGACATGTTAATGATAAACAATATGTATAAAAAAAGAACATAAAGAACTCCAGAAGCAACAGATTCTTAAAAAAATACTATTCAAATATTATCCCACATTTATATGTAAAATGTGCAAGCAATTAAACAGATCTTATTACAGTCTTTGTAATGAAACGTACATGGTCAGTATTCCTTAAGCACTGACGACATCCAAGATGCGCTCAGAAACGCATTTGTTTGCTATGGTTGTTCTTGCCTTGCACCCTGTGAGACCAGGAGGCACCGGTTTTCTCTGTGACCCTGACCAGGATTATGTGGATAAAAAAACGAGAGAATTAATTAATAAATTAATTAAACTTAATCCAGTTAAGTGTAGCAGGGGCCTAGCTGGATTCATTGAGGCAGCAGTTCGTCACAGCACACACACACAATTACTAACCGGCTGACCTTACACATCACTTTGGAGTAAAGGCAAGAAACCAACCACAGATATCTGGTTCTGTTAGCCCACAGCATTAGCCACAAAAAAGTTTTTATCATGTTAATAGACTACAGTAGATCACACTGGTTTGAGTGTTATTAGTAAAGACCTGGGCATGCTGTGATGCATTGTATTTACAGGACGGATGAGACCGACAATTAATTGTCTGATAGCTCAAAACATGTCTGAATGGTTAAATTTAGTATCAGTGAAAACTGATATGTCAGCATGGGTGAGAATTAGTACAGTTGTGAACAGAATGTTATGATATGTTAGCATGTAATAGACCTGGTAGTAAGTCAAGTTTGCCAGTCATAATCAGGGCCCTGCTCCATGTCAAACAAGTCTCAAGTCAAGTCACATAAAATTATGATGCTCTAACTTCAGTTTGCACATTTAAATCAGTTAAATGACAGTGCATGTCATAAAGAGCTGAAGTTAATTTTAGTTTTGCTTAGTTGACTGATCATACCAAATGTGCATTGATTAGGACATCCAATGAAAACCTTTGTTTATTTAATTTTGTATATTTATATATATGGACATTTGTACTTAATCTTCATTTGAACAGAATTGAGTAATTGAGGTAATAAGTAAACATCCGGTTAAAAAAAAAAGCCACTTCAGGGTCACCAGCTGGTTTCCCACATTCTGAGAGGTTGCCATGTTTTGTGTTAATTGAAGCAAATGTACAACAAAGAAAAACCTAAAATCATTAATCATGCCTCAAGTCATTAATACGAATTTGATAGTAATGAGTCTTTTATCAGTGATATTCAAACAGCTCTTTTTTGTCTTTAAATTTGTGACTTGAGTTTGACTCAAGCCAAGTTAAGTCACTCGAGTCTCCCTAGCAAGTAAGTTGCTCTGAAACCAACTTAAGAGGTTGGTTTAAACTATTAGCACAGTTAAGGTACAATGGAATAAGCTTCAACGCACTATTATTAAACAGGAATCAGGTTTCTAGACATATTTGTTGTGTAATTATCCTGGAACTTTTAAATTACTTCCTAAAGCTAAGGTTGATAGGGAGGTATATTTTTGGTTATCACTGTGTTGTTCTGTCTGTGAAATCCTGACTTTCAAGATTCATTTTAATGTATGCTGCTCACAAAAATTGGGCGATGTTTTAAAATATTCCCTAATTTTTGTGATCAGTATAGTAGAATACATTTTCTGTCTGTCCTAATAGTATCCGGTGGCACAGGTTGTCACACAATCATGAAGCATAATAGGACCACCACTGTGCTTGACAGTTGGCAAAAAAAAGTTATCGTTTGTTCCCCCTTTTATTCTGTACTTTCTTCTACAGTGATTGTAGCCAGTCAGCAGTTAGTCGTTGATTTCTTAGACAGCAGAACTTGATTCCAGAACACTCCAGCTTAACTTAACATATCAGTTGAATGTGTAAATACAGTATTATAACAAGACGGTACACTCATCTGCCACTTCATTATGTACGCCTTTCTAGTACTGGTTTGGAGTCAACTTTGCCTTCAGAAATATTTTAATTCTTTGTGGCATAGATTAAAAAAGGTCCTGTAAACCTTCCTTAGAGATTTTGGTCGGAATTGACGTAATATCATCATATGGCTGCAGATTTGTCAGCTGTACATCCATGATATGAATCTCTCCACCACTTCCCAAAGGTGCCTTATTGGCTTGAGAATTGGTTCCTGTGGAATTGAGTACAGTAAATTACAAAATTAAGTCATGTACAAAAACAGCTTAATATGATTTGAGCTTTAGGACATGGTGCAAGATGGGTCTGCTGTGGTCATTAAAGGATTAACATTTTCACCAACAATACTTAATGCTCATTTGTGTGTAAGTGTTGTTTGTGTATGAGGTGATTGTGGTGTTCTAGTCAGGATAGCAGACATTTTAGCATATTTGTATTAGAATTTAGAAGTTCTAGCCTACACAATGCCTGTGTTTTGGGTACATGACTTTAGGCTTGTAACCTAGACAAAGGCTTGGTTAAATTTGTTTATGCTTTGAGTTTCAAAACAGCTAGCTTCAGCCAACTTCTACCATTTTACCATTTTAAAATCCTAAGTATCTTCTTGTACTACTCATAGATTTACTTATTATATGTAGCACTTTGCTATCTACTTAGTACATGTGGATTTGGTACTAAGGATTTTAATATTTGAAGTGTCAAATATTCATGTGCATATTTACTAGAAAAACCCTTTTTATCTGAATATACTCAAATATATAAAATATTTTATTAGTTTACTTATTTTGGTATTTAAAAACTCGACGTCAGCTCGACGGGGGGACTTTGTAATAATCTCAAGGCAGCTGGGATCACAGTCACCAAGAAAATAATTGGTAACACATTATGCCGTAATGAATTAAAATCCTGCTCAAGAAGGCACATGTGCAGGCTCGTCTGAAGTTTGCCAATGAACACCTGGATGATTCTGAGAGTGATTGGGAAAAGGTGCTGTGGTCAGATGAGACAAAAATTGAGCTCTTTGGCATTAACTCAACTCGCCGTGTTTGGAGGAAGAGAAATGCTGGCTATGACCCAAAGAACATCGCCCCCACTGTCAAGCATAGAGGTGGAAACATGTTTTGGGGGTGTTTCTCTACTAAGGGCACAGGACTACTTCACCGCATCAATGGGAGAATGGTTGGAGCCATGTACTATAAAATCCTGAGTGACAACCTCCTTCTCTCCACCAGGACATTTAAAAATGGGTCGTGGCTGGGTCTTCCAGCACGACAATGACCAAAACATACAGCCAAGGCAACAAAGGAGTGGCTTAAAAAGAAGCACATTAAGGTCATTGAGTGGCCAAGCCAGTCTCCAGACCTTAATCCCATAGAAAACTTATGGAGGGAGCTGAAGGTCCGAGTTGCCAAGCGACAGCCTCAAAATCTTAAATGATTTAGAGATGATCTGCAAAGAGGAGCGAATCAAAATCCCTCCTGACATGTGTACAAACCTCATCAACAACTACAAAACGTCTGATTGCTGTTTTTTGCCACCAAGTATTAAGTCTTGTTTGCTAGAGGGATCAAATACTTATTTCTCTCTGCAAAATGCAAATAAATTGATATATTTTATACCCAGTAATTTTCTGGATTTTTTTTAGATACTTTATCTCTCACTGTTAAAATAAACCTACCTTTAAATAAATAAAAATGATAGACTGTTCATATCTTTGTAAGTGGGCAAACTTACAAAATCAGCAAGGTATCATCAATAATTATTTCATCCACTGTATATAATACAAATATTTATTTCAAACAGCTGTCATACTGTTGCTACTTTTCAATAATTAATCATCATAATGCTGCACACCAATAAATATACACATATTAATATGGCCACTTCATTAGGTATGCCTCCATGTTATTCAGTATTGACTTTATCAGTTCACCTACCATATAAAAGCACTTTGCAGTTCTACTATTACAGACTGTAGTCCAAGTTTCACTCTATTCTGTAATGGTCAGGACCACCACAGGTACTATCTGGGTGGTGGATTGTTTTCAGTACTGCAGTCACACTGACATGGTGGTGGTTGATGTCGCGTAAACTTTTTACATGTATGGGTAATTATCAGGCTGCAGTACATAGACTAATTTAAATTAGATGTAGTCACATTGTGCTTTATTAGGTGTTGTCACTATGTGTCACTATCTTTAGGGTCTACCTGGAAAAGACGGACCTCTGGGACTACAGGGACCAGGAGGATCTATTGTAAGTACAAAAACCGCTGTTGTTCAGCTTCATTCCAGGCCTTATATTCTTGTTTGACACGCTGTCTGTTTTATAACAGGGCAATCCAGGTGCTCCAGGAGCTCCAGGAACCACTGGACCAAAAGGACAACAGGGTGATCAGGGTTTACCTGTAAGTATAAGAGCAGCACTCAATAAATCTGACATCATACAGAGTACATTTACATTTTAGCGCCTCAGTGTGAATAAGAGACTGTTAATAAGACGTTAGCCTTCAGTTAGAAAAATCACTTTCCAGTTTCAACTTTTCACATATTGGGTTTGTTTTGGTAAATATAGACTTTCTAGATATGAACTTTTTAAATTAATCTGTTAGATTCATTGCTTCTCGGTAGCCTTACCACAGGTCAAAAACAACTCGCTTGTAAATGTCTATGACATTTCCCAGCTCATTGATTTGGTTAATACTTTGCTAGATGAATGCGGTGTGCTGACAGCCGGTGTCTGGATTAAAATAACTGTGCTGTTAGTACTGGGACTGTGTCAATGCTGACATGTGTCCAGTACCATGCAGGCTGTGGATCAGATACTCAGACCACCCAGAACAGACCAGAAAGGAATGAATGTTGTAAACAAACAGGCCATGATCCCTGAGGGACTGGGTTAATCTGCACTGGTTTGCTGGGATTTTTATTCTCCATCTGCTTGGTCTTGACTTTCTAATCACTAACCCAGTGTCATGGAACATTGCAAAGCTTTTTCCCTCTACTGATAGCAAAGGTCATGCATACAGTTTAGTAGGGGTAATATTAGTAATATTGACAAAAAATAAATCTTGATATTCTCTAGGATTGTGCTGATAATTATAATTATTCTATATATAATGAGTCTATATTAGGGATGCTCCAATCATGTTTTATGCTGCAGATACCAATACCAATGCATATCTGTAATTTTTTAAATTTATTTATGATTAGTGCTACTGGCTATATGATTTAGAAAAAAGGAACAATAAAAAAAAAAAAAAAACGGGTCATCTAACCCAAAGAATTCAATTATTTTTCAGACTATTTGTTTAGCCTTCTGAATGTCATGCTAATACAGGCGAGTGTTGGCAAGTGTGGGCTGCATTAATTGCCGCCTGACTGTTGCTGCTCCCGGTGCCTTTTTTATTCTCTGAATTGAGCCCCGAAAACTCACCATACTTCACCAAGTGTTGTTTAAATGACGTATTAAATTAGTTGTGTTAAGCTTCACCTGCGAGGTATTTTTTGTTGCATGTGTTGAAGGATTCAAACTTTACATCATTTACATTTACGGCATTTGGCAGAGCGACTTACAACTGATACAGTCTTACAATTCAAGCAATGGTGGGTTAAGGGCCTTGCTTACAGACCAATTGTAGCAGCTTAGCAGAGTTGAGATTTGGACCCAGTACCTCAAGTCCAGTACCATAACCGCTAGGCTACAACAGGCCCACTCTCACAGACCGTTTAAAAGTTTCACATGGCAGACGTGCTTGTTTATGATTTGTTGCCTCACACCTGCAGAATGTAAAGGAAAGGGGGCAGGGACACAATACTGTACACAGGGCCTCTGCGGGCTGCAAAGTACAGGTGATCTTTTTTATGATTGGCAATGAAAGGTAATGATTGGCATACGCTGATCGCATGCTTTGTCACAGAAATTGGATGAAAGTGATCGGTGGCTGATCGGAACACCACTAGTCTATAGTATTCCTAAGTTGTTTGAACCCATCTCTCTCTTGCTTTTAATGTCATAAGGCACTTTATTGCCAAATGGTTCCACTAAGGTTTGCTGAGTGCGTTTTGGTTCTGGTTTAAGCCTGTAATGGAAAGCTGACTCGCAAAGTTTGACATAATCTTCATAATGCAGTGGTTAGATCACAGATGGTGAAACAAGTTTGCTGCCAAGCTGTCACTAACAGCAACTGATTTTTGATGACCCCCCAAATGCACACTAGTGTACATACAGTTTTCGCAGTGCACATGCACAGTAGTCTATCCTACCTGGCTACATGATGAAATTAATATGTGAGCCTCTACGTTCTAGTAAGACTAAATTCTGTGTAGATTTAGATAAGCTAATGTCTTTGCATCTACAGAATGATCACATAACGTATATTATACATCCATTGCATTTAACTAAAGGTTCATGATCACACCGTGACTTTTTGTTTGGCTGTGATAACATTAAATCATATGCTTAACCTGTGCATCTTTTCCCAGCAGTGTTAGAGATTATTTTCTATGGGACGTTGATCACTGGAGTCACTAGATTTGCCGTAACTTGATTTTTTGAAAATAACTTACTAGAGGGGTAACCTAGCAACAAAACTAAGTTGGCCACACAAACCTGCACGTGAAAAATCAATCTTGCACTACACAACTGTCTTTGTTTAAAAATATATATGTATAATTACTAACAATAATTTTGATCAAATCTAATTAAATAACCTGGATGCTGTGAGCAAGTTTGAAGGGGGCATGCCCCCACCACATCCTACATACTCAGACCATGAAAATAATAAAAATAAGAACGAATCCTGCCTTGTGACAGTGAAAATGATGACTGAGTGTAATCATTTCACAAGCCTCTGAGACATTAGACAAGGGATCATAATCACTATTCATGTATCGATACCCTCGATACTCAATTATTTCTGAATGCAACAGCGTGAACAAACCAATCTAGCGTACAGAAAAGCACATGACTGAAGTTCAAAATGAGTGGCAAGAGCTACACAGTCTACGTTGTCAAAGATTGGCAGATTTGGATTTTAAAATACAGCTGTTGCTCAAAAGAAAACTATGTTGCATGCATCATCTAATTTAAGTGTTAATAAAACCACAGAAAATATCAAGATTTTTCTAATTATACTTTCCAATATCACACACCCCTAGTGACCCCATTCATACAATAACATTTTGGCAAATCCTGCTACCTCTCTGTGGTAGTCTATGCCCGATATGTCTTGCCGCGCACGTACAGTTATATGTAAAAAATAAGAATGATGCAAACATTTTGGCATAGGAATTGCTCCTCGCCACCCCATGTATCGCAAATCTCCAAATTACTCTCTTAAATCCAACTGGCTTTATGATAACAGAATAATTTAGAGGCCTCTCTGCACTTTGTGTGCTCTCTACAGTGCATCCCCCTTTATGTCATTGGCCTGAGCGCTGCATTCAGGATTGGTTTAGTCATAATTCCCCCCAAACTGACCCATTACTGCAAAGCAGAAAAATATGCAGTCCAAACCACATCTATTTGTTTTATCAGCTCCAACCACATACGTGTCTCATCCAGTTGTCGCCTCTTTTATGTGCTCCATTATCTTTTCAGCGTAGCTCTTCACTTACCTGTTCCCTTTTTTGTATTTTGTAGGGACCTTCTGGCACCAAGGGCGAGCGAGGAGAGAGGGTGAGTCTGATTGTTTGTCAAAAACATTTCAGAATTGCTTGAGCAGCATCTCTAACACATAACGGTAGTGTATTTGCAGTGGGATTAAGGGACCCGCTGACGGACATCTTTATAAAAATCCACACCTCTAGTTTAGTGTAGATTTCTCTCTCTACCACACGCATCCACTGTTATCCCCCAGCACCCCCCTCTCCCCTCCTCTCTGTGTTTAAAAATGCTTAGAGCCTTTGCAGGTACTCTAACTCCAGACTTTGTCAATCTGTATTCAGAGCTGCAGCTAAGTTTGTGAGGCTGAACATATTTGCCCACTGTGAATGTTAAACAGCACCCAGTGCAGGTTGTTGGCTGTTCCTAAATCACGATGGGCCCAATTTCATGATCACTGTGCAACTCTAAAATTGGCTGAGAATCCTAACAAAAAAGAACAATGTTGCAGATACATTGTTATTTTTCAGAGCATTAGTGCAGGGAGTAATGTGCCACAGAGCAGACTAGAATGACGGATAAAGTAGTTTGGTTAAGCATGCAGCTGGAATATCCAAAACCAAACCAAACCAAATGTATGTATGATCCCCAATAAAAACGAGTGCTGCTGCCTCGGCGCACTAATATTTGCCTAATAAGATTATATTCTATTTTTTTAAATTATAATTATCTAGCTGACTCTGTCTTTACATTTAAACCCTCTAATTTCCTGTCCCTGTGATGGCAATACATTTTGTGAATGTAGTATTTAACAGGATTTGTTAGGAATCATAGTATTAAGTTGTGTTTCATACATGATGATGTTCCAACTGTCTGATAAACATTTAGTAACCACAGTGGAATGTTTTGTCCTGAATTGTTTAGGATGAAAGTTAATTTGCATTTGAATCTATTTATTTTAAGGTTACATACACTGTTTGGACAAAACTATTGGAACACCTACACATTTGATCAACAGGAGCTTTTGTGACATGCCATTCTATATCCATAGGCATTCATTTGAAGTTCCCTCTTTGCAACTGTAAAAGCTATCACTCTTCTGGGAAGGCATACTACAAGATCTTGTACTGTGTCTGTGGGAATTTTTGTCCAGTCATCCTTGAGGTTAGACACTAATGCTGAATGGGATTGAGGTCAGGGATCTGTGCGGGACAGCCGAGTTCTTCCTCACCCAGCCATGGCTTTATGTGCCATGCATTGTGGACTGGGGTACAGTCGTGCTGGAACATTACGTGCATGAAAAGAGAGCTCCTTCCCCATACTGTGTCCATGAAGTTGGAAGCACATAATTGTCCAAAATGAATTAGTATTCTGAAGCATTAAGGTATTCCTGTACTGGAACTAAGGGACCTATGCCAAAGCCTGAAAAACCACCCTCCACCAAACTTTACAATTGGTACAATACAATCAGAGGGGTTATGTTCTCCTGACATGCACCAAACCCAGACTTGTCCATCACTGCCAGATTTGTAATTAATTACATCACAGAATGTATCCACTTCTCCAGAGTCCAGGGGCAGCGTGTTTTACACCACCTCATTCGTTACTTGGGGATGTAAGATTTCAAAGCCAGAGGAGGTTTGCAACTCTGCATCGACCCCTCTCTGTAACTCTGTAATGTGGTCTTACATTTTTTGGTTTGAGTTGCTGTGGTTCCTCAACACTTCCACTTTTTAATAATTGCATTCAAAGTTGACAGTGAAATATCTAGGAGGGCAGAAACTTCAAGAATTTGTTACAACAGTGGCATTCTGTCACACAACCACACTCGATTTCAGTAAGCTCTTCAGGATGACCCTTTTTTAATAAATATTTGTAATTGCAGACTGCTAGGTGCTTCTTAAGCGCCTGTGGCAAAGGGACTGAATAAAACTCCAGAATTTAATGATTAAACGGTGTGTTCCAATACTTTTGTTCATATAGTATCTATAGTTTTTATATGCAGGCTTACATATACAGTCACAAACTGATTAATTTAAATTTTTAGTGCTTCATTTTGTTTTGTTCAAAATGTTGTATGGGTCAAGCCTAAGAAAGAAATAATGTAAGCACTATTTGGACCTGGAGTGTGTTTCCGAACACCAATGTGGCAGCAAATTGTAAATGTTAAAAAACACTTCAGTATGCCTTATAAAATAACCTGTACAACAGTGTTATGCTTGCACCAGCATAAAATGATGCATACTAATTATCATGCCTTTTTTTAATGTCTTTTAAGGGTGACATGCAGTCGCAGGCAGTTGTTCGATCTATAGCACGACAAGTGTGTGAACAGCTCATTCAGAGTGAGTACATTATCACTGGGTTGGACATGTAGACATTTGTTGCTGTAATAGACATGTTTCCAAATCATACAAGAGAAGCACTTTGGAGGTAAATAGATGCAGTCGGACCTCAAAATTGGAACTTGATTGGTTTAAGAAGGCCATTAGAACATTTGCTTTTGTTTACAGTCGGAATCAAATTTTTTCATAAGAAGTAATGTACAGAGAATAAGTTAAAAATAAATGAATTTACATTTTATGTCATTTTGCAGACTTTCTTATCCAGAGCAACTTACAATTCAAACAGTCTTACAATCCAAGCAGTTAAGGGCCTTGCTCAGGGCTTTGAACACTGGCCAGTACCCTAACCACTAGGATACTACAGTCATGAAATTTGTTTTATATTTTATATATCAAATATAAAAAAATTATATATATACACAGGGCGGGCCAGTTTAGCATAATTAATTAATCTAATGCATGCTTTGGACTGTGGAAGGAAACCAGAGTACCCATAATAAACCCCATGCAGAGGACATGCAGGCTCCACATAAAGGACCCAGGATGTTCCTGCTGTGAAGTGGCAGTGCTTCCCACAGAGTCTGTGCTACCTGATGAGACGTGAAAACAAAGTGAAACTTAATAACGATTAGGGTGAAGCATTTCTATCACTAGGGCAGCAGCGTTAAGACTGAGGGTTTGTCTGAACTTGTGTCCATTGACTGAGATAATAGTTAATAATATTAAAATCATATAAGATACATTATGTATGTTATATGATTTTTTTAATCTATGTTATATGATTTTAATATAAATGTGTCTATGCCCTATCATTTCATGCCCTAGTTGTTCTTCTTTTGGGTTTTATGGTGATTGGCATACCATACTGGTGCATTATTGCCATCAACCGAACTGGATTACATACACTGTGGTTGGAAGATCTCACAGTTGAGGGTTTTATTTGGGGTGCTAATGTTCAAAGTTGAGGGGAGCAAACTCAAATTCAAACAGACAGTTTGATATCAGAATTGCTTGAGTGTAGAGGCGTTTGAATTCTGAGGTTCCACTGTACACCTGACATAAAATGAGGGCTGCATATTGTGGAAAACAATATTATCAACTGTTTTAATGTGCAGTGTATGATAATCATTTCAGAATGTACAGGGCTCTTTATCTAATGTAGTTTTAATTTTTTTTTTATTCAAAAATTGCAATTGTTTTGCTTCCTGGAGACAGCCACTGGCTGATCTGCAATAATGCATTGTCGTGCTTGTAAAAATGTATTAAATCATTTCTCTTCTCCTCAGGCCACCTGGCTCGCTACAATTCTATCCTAAATCAGATCCCCAGTCATGCCGTGTCAGTTCGGACAGTCACAGGTCCTCCAGGAGAGCCAGGTCGTCAGGGCCCTCCGGGAGCACAGGGTGAGCAGGGGCCTCCAGGAAGACCAGGCTTCCCTGGAGCAAGTGGAGTGAGTGGCCGTCCAGGAGAGAGAGGTGAGTTCATAGACATGCCAGCAAAAACTAGGCCAAGACTCGATTTAGTGTCAAGGACATTTTTATCATCAATATGCTTTCATGCTATGGATTTCAGTGATGGTGATGGATTCTAATGCAGAGTTGAACCAGAGTTGAACTCTTAAAAAATGCCTTGCTATCAGCCAATAATGAACAATTTGACTCTAAAAAACTGTTTTTCTGTATATATCATTGATCTCAATCACTCTTTTTTCCATACACGCTTAATCCAATTTGGGGTCGACGTGAGGGCTGGGGCCTAACTGATAGCACCAGTGGCACCAATCCATCTAAGTGCACATGCGCGCGCACACACACACAACTGGTATATTCTTACAATCCAAGCAGTTGAGTGTTTATGGTCTTAAGTTCAACCCCCTAGTTCAAAATTAGAATGGAATACAATTATAAATAAATGCCTAATTAGTGTTACATTACTATTTAAAATACTAAGAAATAAATACTAATATATGTTACATATAATATATTAAATCTGTATAAATCTGTGTAGGAGTTTTGGGATAAAACCATTCGGATAGAATAAAATCATTGTAAGCTGTGTGGATAAATAAATACCAATTGATTTAAAAAAAAAAAATGTATCTCTTTACAAATATGATTCAACTTTAGATTGAATCTCAAGGCAAGGTCAAACACAAAAGCCATATTCACTGCATTAGGTCAAATTATTAGGCACATTCCAATGGTACAAGTCTCTGTTTTGTTTCAAAAAGATGAATTGCAATAAATTGGATTTGCTCCATCTTACATATATGCTGGGAACTTTAAGAACCATGAAATCATGAAAATCCGTAGCAGATGATGAAACACAATGTAAAACACAGTTCTAGCGCATGTTTTGTTTACCATCAAAAAGTAAAAAATATGCCTAATGGTTCATTTCCATTACTGGTCAGAAATTTTAGATTTTTCAGTTTTATTTTTATTTCCAATACTTTCCAGTGAACAGCCTGAAATGGTACAAAGATGACCTTTCTACTGAAAAAGGTTAAAAAATGTTTTGAAAACTGATTTTTAAAGATAGTGATTCCATGATTTCTGTATCTCAAATTATGTAATTATTTATTTTAGTGATATTTGGTTAAGTGATTTTTAAATAATTAATTTCCATTTTATTACATGAAATAAGTATTTGATCACCTACCAACCAGCAAGAATTCTGGCACTCACAGACCTGTTAGTTTTTCTTCAAGAAGCCTTGTTATTCTGAACTCATTACATGTATTAATTGCATCTGTTTGAATTGGTTACCTGTATGAAAAAACACCTGTCCACACACTCAATCAAATCACACTTTAAACTCTTCACCATGCCCAAGACCAAGGAGCTGTCTAAGGAAAGCAGGGACAAAATTGTAGACCTGTACAAGGCTGGAATGGGACAGTATTAAATCAGCTTGGTGAGAAAGCAACAACTGTTGGCGCAATTATTCAAAACATTTAAGAAATACAAGATGACTGTCAGTTTTCTTTGGCCTGGGACTCACTTTGTGGGGTTAAAAAATAGATTAAACACAAAATGACAGTCAATCTTCCCCCTTCCCTTGTGGGGTAAGGATGATTCTGAGAAAGGTCAGGAATCAGCCCAGAACTTCACGGGAGGAACTGGTCAATGACCTGAAGAGAGCTAGGACCACAGTCTCAAAGATGACTGTTAGTAACTCTACATCATCATGGATTAAAATCCTGCAAGGTCTTCGTTTGAAGTTCACCAATCTGGATGATCCAGAGGAGGCATGAGAGAAGGTCATGTGGTCAGATGAGACCAAAATAGAGCTTTTTGGTATGAACTCCACTCACTGTTTTGGAAGAAGATGAAGGATAAGAACACTGTCCCAACTGTGAAGCATGAGGGTGAAAACATCATACTTTGGGAGGCTTTTCTTCTGCACCGTATCGAAGGGAGGATGGTTAATTTTGGCCAGATTTTGGCCAACAACCTCCTTTCCTCAGTAAGATCATTGAAGATGGGTTGTGGCTGGGTCTTCCAGCATGACAATGACACAAAACACACACCCAGGGCAACTAAAGAATGGCTCCTTAAGAAGCATTTCATGGTCCTGGAGTGGCCTAGCCAGTCTCATACTCAATTTGACGAACTCAAGCGACAGCCCCAAAACCTGAGAGATCTGGAGAAGATCTGTATGGAGGAGTGGGCCAATCTACTGTAGATTCACCATATAAATAACCAAATGAAAACATTCCCTTTTATTTCTAAAAAAAGGACAATATAAAATAATCTGTACTTTTCCTGTATAAAAAATGTAACAAAAATAATTGAATGTCCCTGACAGCGAAATTAGGAGATTTAAACAATGATATTTCGACAAAATGTGCTGTTTTAAAAGTTTCATCAAAAAAACTAAGTGCTATCTTAAATCACTAAAAATTGAAGATTTGCATCTGGTAGCATGATGTATGATAACACTCTCTGTATTAAAAATGCAACTGCATTTATGATTAGACTTTTTGTCAGATTTTGATTAAAAAAAAGGTTGTGTTAACCTGAAGATATGAAGGTTTAGAATGAATTTATGTGTTTAATATGTGTTTTTGATTTAAAGCCTATTCCGTACTGTAGCATGTTTGACACAGCACAATGTTTTCAATAGCATTGCTTAATACCTACAATCACATTCGGTAAATACTACATTTATAATGTACGTTTTATCAGGGTTCAATTCAGAATGCAAGAAAGCATGGTAATTAAACCAGATTCATTTAACTATAACTGAAAAAAGACAGATTTTTAAGAATCTTAAAAAAATAAGAACATTTACAACAGTACTGAGTCAGCACTAAAAGCTGGTTTAAAGAAACACGATAGAAAATGTAAATACAGTCGATTCCAGTTAATGGGACCAGCCGCTTATTCAGACCAAATACTAAAGTACCGTATCAAATCCTATTATATACGTGTAATGTTATTCGCTTATTAGGACCAAAATTCCGCTTAATTGGACCAAAGAACGTGAGGGTGAATAAGAAATATGTAATATCCGT
>JAUZSU010132527.1:0-16517 GCA_034780255.1 Parotocinclus maculicauda
ATATTTGATCACTTATTTTTTGACATTTTAGGGGAAGCTGAGCTTCCCTTGCAGTCTTAGAGCAATCGCCACTGGAGGCCACCATGCTGCGCAACACTAACAATTATTATAACAATAAAAAAGAATACAAATATTTGTTGTTTTTTAGTCTGGTTCATGTCGCTTACAGCTTTACACATCATTGTTTATTATTAAGTCCTTTTTCATCGCATTAAACTTGTTCTACTTGTCATCTCAACAAGTCCTAGTGTAAAACTCTTATTGCAATAGGTGTTTTTTAATTATATACATTTCTATTAGATTATTTCTGTGCATTATCAAAATTGCAAAAACTTCGAAAAAACCTGTATGTGTGTGCCCAGCTTTAGCGTGTCTGAAATACTAACTCTGATTTAGAACAAATATGAATTCGAAAAGACCTCCAAAACCAACTTAGTTCAAATTCTGATGATCAACTGTATACCTAATTCAGGTCTGAATGACAGAAACAAGTACAAGTGAACCCTTGCGACACCTGCTGACAGAAAAGAGAATCGCAGTCATAAAAGTCATAAAAAAATGGGTGCCACCCTGACCAGGTTAAAACCTATAAAAAAAAGTATTTTTCGACTTAATCTTCCTTAATATCCTCCCATATCAGATTTTACCACTAATTAAAATCCTCATCATAAATTAAGATG
Source organism: Parotocinclus maculicauda (assembly GCA_034780255.1). Lineage (NCBI taxonomy): Eukaryota > Metazoa > Chordata > Actinopteri > Siluriformes > Loricariidae > Parotocinclus > Parotocinclus maculicauda. Next base: position 681 of record JAUZSU010132527.1, read on the forward strand.
GGTAAAATGTTTAATTAGGCTTTCCTGTCACTGTGAGCTGTAATTTAACTTTCTTTTAATTAAGGTCGATTCTAAGTATTCAGCACAAGAGAAGTCGCTCCTTCACACTTCCGTTTGCTTCAGGAATGTAAAACCTGTCAGTGACTCAGCCATAAGCTTCACCCGCAATCATTTTTCCCTCTAAATGCATTCCAGAAATAAGAAAGCGGGAACATTAGGGGGTTTTCTTTGAAACGGTGGCACTGTATGACACCAGCCACGGAACAATTGAATTGTCCAGGGAAGGGAACCCTGCCGCTTTCCATCATCACAGCAAGTGGGACAGACGTGATTAAAACACGTTGTCATCATGACTGACTGTTTCTTCTGGAACTCGCCGAGATGACAGTCGCGCCGGTATCGAGAGAGCACCGCTTCATCTGCGCCGAACTTTACAATCAGGCTAAACAAACTAAACAAAGGCTTAAAAACCCTGACATCTCACAAAAAACAAATGATGCGACCAAAGGCAGAAAATCTCAACAACAGGAAGCATAACGGTGGTGGAGGAGGGATTCCCATGGGTTCATAAACAGAGTGTCTGATGCCAACATTGCAGTTTGTTCTTAGTCTTGATCGGTATGAACACAAGTTCATTACAGAGCTGGGATTACCAGATTACCAGGGAAGTTGGTCTGGGACACAGGGCTAGCCCTAGAAATCAAACGGTGTGAGAGAGAGATTCATTATATAGTTATAGTTTTAGAAACAAATTTGACAGTTCTAACCTTTTACTTTACATTTGGTAATTTTTCAAATGTGCATAATGATCCGATAACTACTGAAAATCAAATTTGTCACTAATCAGATTAATGGGTTTACATGCACATCATGGGAAAGTTCCGGGTTTACGTGACTATAATCAGATTTCTACTTCACCCCGAATCTCACAGAAGGATGTGATGTAAAATTCGAACTTTCACAATTTAATAATGAAATCATTAATATCTATGAGCACATGCTGCATTCCAGAATCTCCCCAAATGTATCTGGCAGCCGTCTCGCATGTGCTGCAGTTTATTCCAGGGTTGCCAAATCCCACTAGATAAATAAGCAGCCAGGTCTAAGGAAACATTCCTTAAAGAAGCAAAGTCTTTGAGAATAGCAGACCTGTCGGTCTTGTTTGATTATGCTTGCCGCTTCATGCTCTCTCGGTTACGCATGTGTGCTTGTGCAGACTTCTATGACCAGTCCAAATCATTTTAAAGGTAAACATGCGCTGAGAAATCTGACTAATGAGGTCAAATCCAGATACAAGCTAGATACAAGCCATAAAATTGCTTAAGGGCCTTGCTTAAAGTCCCAGTTTGGCAGTGCTGGAATTTTGTACAGTAGCTTAGCAGTACACCTTTCGTAACAGAACAATAAATCTTTGTGTCAAATAGTCATTATGTGAATGATATGTCACCATTGGCAAACATTTGTTTAGAAACATGCAACAAGAAGCGGTTTTGTCTGGGGTACAAAACTCAATTTGTATTTTCACAATGAAACTGTGTCAAACATACATAACCATACTTTTTTATGTGTACTATGAGAGAGAAACAGTATTTTACAGCAATACATAGATACAGTATTTTGAACAATAGTTAAGATCAGCCAGATGAACCAGAGAGTCAACAGGTAAATGTGAACTAGTCTTGAAAATCTCAAAAATATACAGGTAATGGGGAATAAACAAAGGAGTACTACTTAGAATAGGATACAAACACCATTTACAGCTTGTTACACATAAGTAGTGGAAAATCAGCCACTCAAATGCAATTAACTTACACAAAAAAGTCCCTAAACACATCAACTAAGTTAGAACAATCTCTAGTCCAAACATGAGCTAACGAGCAAGTGTGCCAGTTAGGTTGTAAACCTTTGAATGCAGGAGGCACTTCCGCACTTAAGCCAATAAAGGCTGTGTGTTAATAAGGAGGCAGGAGTTAAGTTTGTGTGAACAGCTGGAGTACAAAAAAACAACAATAATACACTGCAAGTACATAAATAAGCAATAAACACAGGGAATGTAATAATTTTTAAGTAAAATATGGTTATTAGAATTAAGCACATCATATGTCGGGCAGCACTGTACAATATCTTTGCTGTTTTAAATCTGTTTTCAAACACATCCTTGGTAAAAATGTTTTTTTTTCTCCTATTTCCCTAATTTGATATCATTTTTAAGATGCTGGCCATTAAAGAGAACAGATGTTGATCGGATGGACATTAAATGGTGCATGTCTGTATTTACAATTTACAAAGATAAAATAATGGCCTTGTCCTAGACAACACAACAAATTGTACCTCCACTGGAGGATATAGGAAGCGTATTGAGAGTGTTAGAGAAGTATTAGAGAAGCCACGTGCAACAAAAAAATATGGGTTTTTCGTATCTTAAAAACCACCATTCGCCACTGGTACACTCCATTAGTACACATCCGCTATGTGGTCCGCTTGATCTTTAAAACTGTTCAATTAGTAATAAAGTGTAGTGGGTAGGGTTGTACACTGTCATTATGTTATACTATTAGCTGTCTGTGATTACCATATGATGCAAGTTGATCTGCTCTTGGAGAGTTCTTTTTTACTCAGCGTAACCGCTACTTATTTTCTTCTTACACTTATCATCTAAGCCCCCATCCAAGGAGGTTGAATTCCTTTTTGAGTCTTGGTCCTCCCAAAGTTTCTTCCTTATAATGTTTAGGGAGTTTTTGCCTGCCACTGTCACCCTAGGCTTGCTAATAGTGCTGTAAAGCTACTTTGAAGCAATGCTCCATTGTTAAAAAGTGCTCTAGAAATTAATCTGACCTGACTTGTTTTTTTAAAGTCACCATACGTTTACTTTGGCTACAGTTTTTTGTTCTGTACACTTTGTTGCTAACACGTGGAGAAAATATTTCATGGCAACCTGCAATCTCCTCTGTTGGTGGAGGCGTTTTGGGCCAGGCACCCTTGTGGGGGAATTTTGTTTTGTGTGTTTTTATAGAAGTCTGAGACAAGTGTGCACTAACGCACTGACAGGGGACCCCTGAGGGCTCTTGTCTTCACCTCGGAATCGTAAGTTCCCTCCATGCTCCGGATTACATCTCTCGTCTCGAAAAAACACACAAACAAATGTAAGACGCAACAACTGCAAGCTGCTCTAAAGAAGATATAAGAGCAGGGAGAAGCAGAAATTAAATGAAGGTACAGAGGTAAAGCCTTGAGTAATTCAGTCCCAGCGGATTCCTTAGCCCGGGCGTTCAGCTCGGCAGGAACAGCTGACGGCCCCAATCCTGCCGATTTCCTCCCAGAAGACCTGTCATACTGCTTTTACTGCTGCGACTGCCACTGTCGCCTCGTCTCTGGAGGACCAAACTCAGTCTTCACCATCACCCCAAATCATAGTCCCCCTCCTTTGGGGTGTTCTGGTCTCGATTCTCGGGTCTCATCCCATTACCACGCCTGATAAAGTGGCAGGAAGAAGTGCAAGTTTCTCTCTCACCCCCTCACCTACACCGAGTCTGGCGAGACGCCTCGTTGGCTAAGGGTAAGCGAGAGGGGAAAAGCAAAAAGGGGGGGGGGTGAACAAGAGGGGTGTGTGCAAGGCCTAATTTAATCGGGGTGCACAGCTGCGCAAACACGGGTATCGTGGAATTTTTGTCTGCCGGTAAAATTGACCGTGCATGAATATATCCATTTTCCACACCGGGACAGACCATTTTCCATATGTCCCTGTGAACTGGTGCAGGCACCAACCATTGTTCCTAATAATCCCGCATCAATTTAATGTAAGCGTTCTGCTTAGCTACTCTTATGTGGAAAATGGCACGTCATTCACCTGCTGGCAAACTTGTCAAGTCCAAAATACAAGAGCAAACCAATACAAAAGGAGGGTCAAGACACTCTGAACTCAAGTAACTAGAGAATGGACCATCCTGGCTGGGGGAGGGCACTGTTAGTAAGAGCAAAATCTCTTGCTGATGGCTTACAGACCATTTTTTTTTACTACTTGCAGCTTTACAGCCATTTGGAAGGATTAGAACAGAGATATAGCGAGGGGAAAAAAGGAAGAAAAGACTCAGTAATTTAGTGGCGTACTCTGAGTGCATCTAGATCTGTAATCGAGATTTAATACCGAGATTAATCCCAGCAGTATCCAGACTGCAGATGGTTCCATGGTTCTGTGTCCTCACGTGAACGTCTCCATTATTTACCATTAACTTGTTTGGACAAAAGCACATTGTAGCATATTGCAGCCACACAAAAATGGCTGACAATATATGATAGGCATAATATTCCACAAATATACGTACAACACAACCAGATGTTTGTCCAATAGCCTTTTCGGTGATACCAGTATATTAGTTCTATTGGTTCCAGAAATGGACTAGCATCAAAGCAAATAAATAAGACATGCCACTGGTAGTAATTTCAATGTTAAAGTGATTTGCCATTTTTTGTTTTGTTCAGTATGAAAGTTGCAGTTTTGTATGAATTACAATGTTTAATATACATGCCATTGCTGTCTGGGATTAAAAAATTATTTCTGTGTGTGAGTCATAGATTATTTTTTATCTACAAATCAGGGGCACAAGGTTTAAGAATCGTTGGCTTAACCGAACATAGCTTTTATATTAGACCATTTTACAAAATTGATTTCCTATACTATTTTGCAATAAAAGACAACACATACCAGCCCCTCCTTACCACCCAATCTCTCTGTTTCTTTCTCTCTGTCTCTTTCTCTCTTTCTCATGCACTCGCTCTCTCTCTCTCTCTCTCTCTCTCTCTCTCTCTCTCTCTCTCTCTCCCTGTCTCTCTCTCTCTCTCTCTCTCCCTCCCCCCCCCCCTCTCTCTCTCTCTCTCTCTCTCTCACTCTCACACACACACACACACACACACATTTACAGAGCATGTAGAAGCTGTGAGCAATAAGCGCATGCCTACTTGACACAATATATTTTAAAAAGTTTGTTACAATTTTCTCTCATTCCATTCCATACCAGTTTAATCTAAGTTAGGTTTATGGAAGGCCTGTTTGTAACTGGCAGGTTAGAGTACAAGGCCAAAGGCAAGGTGCCAATCCATCATCGTTCACACACACAAGCTTGTTTTACTATCCTGGTTGGAACTTTCCATTGATGTATTGATTACTGCAGTTAATTAATCCTACATCTAAACCTGCATTTAACCTTAACCTTAGTAACACAGTTGAAAACTCTTGACTTCTTTGGTTTCCTCACCTACACTGCAACAGTTTGGAAATGCCAAATGACCTAATGCATGTCTTTTGAATGTGGATGTCAACAGTCACAATTAACGATCAGACTTGAATATGTATCCCCCTTTTTAAATTGCTGTGTTATAATTGGTTGTTACTGAAAAACTGGATTACCATTATCTTGGTTGGAGAAGTATTGACATTCGTTCCCACTGAAAACTGTAAGATTATTATTTGCTGCAATTTTGTGCATTTTATATTGTTACTGGTTCATAGTTGAACTCTTTTATTACATGCTTATGTTGACAGGTTTACATATTACAGCTCCAAATAAACCGTCAGGCTGGACCACAGAAATAAGAGCTCGGCTATACTTGCAGTAATGCTGAGAACTCTCATATGCATCCCCAAGAAATGAGAACCAAAGAAAAAAAAGCATATGAGAGAAAATAAAAATCGGAGATGGGGAAGCCAGCGAAGTAAAATGTCCAAATAAACACAAGGAAATAGGGAAAGATGTTTAGCATCAGCATAAAAAAAAACTCCCAGTGCCAAAACTACAAAACTTGCAATAAAGGAAAACCATAGCAGGAACCAGTGTGCAAGACAAAACACTTGTCATAAAGGTGAAAAAAGGTAAAGAACGAAAGGGAAAAGGCAACTGTAAGTACTGTGAGAGAAAACGAGGTACAGCTGCGGGAAGGATGGAAATCAAAGCGCTAAGAGGGGGAGAAATGAATTGCTAATTAATTAATTGGCTGAATCAACATAGTAACCAAATTTGATTCATTTTCTAAAAGTTTTGTACAGTTATGCGATCTGGACGTTGTCAGAACAACATTATGTAATATAAAGCTATTTGGGGTTCTGCAGTATAACAGTATTGACTAAATAGCCAAGATACTGATTTTCAATACATTGATTTATTTAATATCAACAATAACTTTCTATTTATTTACTATTTTAGATGTGCATTAGTTTTCTATAAAGCTGTGTTCAGTGCATTGACTCCCTCTCTCACATGCATTGATGGAATGAGAAACTTTTTATATGAGAGTCTCGTGTATTTTCTGCTGTATTTACTATGCAAACATAATTCAGACACTGAAACATATGTTACTCCTCTGGCTGCGTTCGTCTTACTCTGCTTGTATCCCTCCGCCACTGCGCCTCGGCTTTCCGTCACAAATAGAGACTAATTTCCAAATGGCAATATTCTGCAACTGTCTCACAATACTTGTTGCTCAGCATTCACTCTACTCACACTGATGCTGCATGTGTTTAAAAAACATTCTGCCCCAGTAGGTGTGCCATTATGTGTGTCGTTGCAATTGCGATACAACAAAAATGCATTTGGCTTGCAATATGCTTACAAAAATTAGGGGATATTTCAAAATGAAATATCCCATAATTAAATTATTTTTTGTCAGCAGTGTATCTAGGTTAAGTAGTTTAAAATATATTTAATTGTAATAATAGAAGAAAAGCTTTATGGAATCACAGACATATATGCTAATGGGAATGTGGATTTTGACCATACTGCATAATTTATAATTGCTGTATCATTCAATTAAAAAAACTCACAGCCCACTCGTGAGAGAGGAAAAACCAAGCAACCTGGGGTGGGGGTGGGTGTAAACTGCAAACACCTTATTTACATAATCTGGATGAGTCAGGGAGCAAATCTGAGCAGGTGCACATCCTAACGTGTCTACAGATGTACCTTCTGACTCTTAAATACAGCCCTTAGTGATTACATGGAGCCGTCAGGGTGCATTAACCCACTTCCCTTGACGCTTCTCAGCTATCAATCAGTGTCATGATACATCTGTGTGGTTCATGATACAGATATGTGCCGTTTAATGTCCACATTTCTGTGGAACAGGACGTTGGCCCAAATGTTGCTCAGACATTATCACAGTCACACTCACAACTCCTTTTAGGCTAATATATTGTAAGTACTATATTTCAGATACTCAGTGACTAAGCACTCAATAAAACCAGTAATCAGATCTCTAGTCGCCTGGCTATCCGGCATAGTCCATCAAAAGGGACAGGTGGAGGAAGCTACAGTGGGCCCGATCACCTGGAGACAGCCGAAGTTGTGGTAAGTAGAGCAAATCAAAGACTCCACAAAACGGACAGAGTTTCAGAAAGAACTCTGGAAACTGCTGAGGTGAAAACGGGAGCCAAAAAACAAGCAACTGGATATCAATGAGGAGCAAGGACAGACTCAAACACCCCACTGTCCACCATTTCAGCCACACACGCCAGCCAAGACTCTAAGGTCGTGCCAATCGGAGCCAGATTTTCCTCTGGATCCATTTCCTCTCCCAAGAGCTTGCAGAACTTGTGATTCATAGGGTCACGTCAAGACCAATTCACCTGCTTCTAGTCTCCCAGAGGCATACCTTCCTTTCTCCGGAGGAGGAGGAGGAGGAGGAGAAGAGGGACCAGGCAAAGTATAAAGGAAAAAATGGTTCCACATATGGTTAAGTCAAACAGCTTGGAGGCTACTAAGCGTCTGCTGTGGGGAGTGTAGCTCCTAAAAGGCCCAGCTGGTACTTGGAAAAAGGCCTTCTGCATTACTACACCTCAGCGTCCGCCGCACCTCCCATTTGGATCCACCGTCAGCTCACTCGTGCCAGCCATTTTAGATACCTACCCCCTCTTTGAACCCCCCTTGCTTTTTTGCTTTCCCTTCCTCTTTCTCTGTACTTCTACAGGTTCTGGATCCAATTGAACATTTGGTCTTCTACTGCTGGTTAATCAAATTCCTCCATCTGGCCCCCATATCCCTGCGGAACAGGGGAAGGTGCAGTCGGCTCCCTGGTCCAAGTGCATATTGGAAAGGAGGGAGGGAGGGCGAGAGGAGAGGGCCAGAGTCTGCCTACCTAACTTACTCGTAGCAGTCAACAGGATTAGAGGGTGAGCCAGAAGAGGATGAAGACTTCCAAACTTCTGTGCTGTGCATGTTTATTAAACCTTGTCACACACAGGGATCGATGTCAGCAGCTAGAGTTTCAAAGCAAACACCAGCCTCAGTTGGGTCTCCTCCAGGTTCATAGCACTTCATGTCACAAGCTGTGACCCACTAGCCAGTAGAAATGACTCAACAAAAGTCTAGCACTGTGCAGAAGTCTTAGGCCACCATTAGATTCTGTACAACATAATGTCAACAACAATGTGGATGCTTTTCCACTAATCTTCATTCCAATCTTGATGAACTTTAACCTTAATTTTGGCTTTCACACTGTTCCTTGGCTGCTCCCCTTTTTAAAAATCAATTCCTGATCAAGCTGCTGACTGTAGAAGGCTCAAATGGAAAGAGAGTTCACACTAAATACTTGTCCCTGTAGCCTATATTAGCAATTTATCTGATTTTTTTTTTATTTGCTGGTTGTATTCTAATTATTACATCGGAAAATAATTATATATGCATATACAATGGTAAATCTAATCTAATGGTGGTCCAAGACATTTGCACATTACTGTAGGTCCAGAAATGGCTTTTTAAACCATAGATGTATTCAGTTCAGAAATTGCATTGCCCATAATTGAAACATCTAAGCTCCTAAACCTGTGATCTCCTCCCTAACTCCACCATTAATCTCCTCACAACAAAAAGCCCAGCACAATGACCGAGCCTATTCTTACGTCGCTGTCGATCCTGACGACATCAGACGTTAGTTGTCATAGAGCGGCAATCCCCTTCAATGCCAGGTGGCAAAACATGTGTCCAATAATTAAGCCACTTTTACAAAACAGGACAACAAAATGCAGTGCAATTTGTTCTTCGTCTTTCATTGGCCCACAGCTGAAGTGCATGCGAGAGAGTAATTAATCAAACCACTGGAATATGTGAGCGCCAATTTTCACTTAATGGCACTTACAGGTATTGGGTCCCTGAAGTTGGCCATTTCGGCTCCGCAACGAGGATTCATTTTCCTCTTTATGGTTCCGACAATAAAATTGAGCAAGCACGTTAAACAATATCCATTTTGCAGTTTGCTAATGGCCAGCCGGCGTGGCTGGACTCTGATGCGAACTGTCATATCAAAGCCCAAATGGAGCAGAGGAGAGCATTTTGATTTCACTTGCTGTGACAGCACCTAAATTGAAAACATTCTTGGTTTTCTATGTTGAGGTTTACATTATATGTTAAGTAATTACTTATACAGATAGACAGGACAGTGGTGGAACAGCATTTAAGGTACTGACCAGAAGGTTCACTTGATTAGTTGTCATTTTGCAGACACACCCGCTCTTGCCCCGTCATGCTCCAAAACTGAAACGTCCATCTAGTTTCCAAATTTGTTCTTTTATGGCCTTTTCTATATCTCGCATCTACAGTATTAGGAACAATGCAGAAGATCAGCCAGATGAAACAGCAATTTAATGAGTGAATTTGTTACTGAGATTATACAGGTGGTGGAGGGACAAACAAGCAACTTACAATAGGACATCAACAAAAATATACAACTACCATTGATAGCTTGTTCCAATAGATAGTTGAAAGGCAGCCAGGCAACACACATGATTTACACAAAGTCTCTAAACACATCAACCGAGTTAGAACAGACTGTAGCCTAATCCTGAGCTAATGAGCTAGCAAGCACATGGTAAGCAAGGCAAATACACACACACACACACACACACACACACACACACGACTTGTGCCCATTTAACTACCGCCTCTGCACAAAAACATCATTTTAGAAGCTATTGAACTTTTATATTTATACTTCATATTTACACCATCAGATCTTGAGGGCAAGAAAAGAAAAGAACGGCTTTTTTCCACTTACAATCATCATTAATTAATTAATTTACTTATCCGCTTATTAAGTGGATAGAGCCCTGGAAAAACTAGCGCCTAGCTGATGGCATAAGGGTACAAGACAGGATGATGATCCATTATAGAACACCGCCTAAAATCAACATTTTGCAATCCTGGAAACATTTGACTCTTGTGTTTTGGGTTAGATCGGGTTTCATATCGGACTTCCCTCAATCCACAGTGGTCTTCGACCTTAAAACAGTGGCAGTTTGGAAGGTCTGGGTACTGGACCTTCTGTTCCATAGCTCAGTTCCTTAACCACTAAAGCAGAGCCATTCTTACATAAACTGCAGAAGTTTGTAAGTCAGGCTGTCAGATGACTAAAATCACATTTAATTAAAGCCACATTCCACACATTACAAAACCTATTTTGATCAGGACTCCAACATATTACAGGCTCTTTAGTTTGCGGACGTTACGGCCTTTGATGATAAACGCTTAGCCTACAGGTTAATCTCAGTTTTCATAGTTCTTCATAGCGAATGGTTCTTTGGGTCTGTTTTCAAAGTCTGGAATCTAGCTGCCCCATCCTTCAACTAAATTTGGGCTGAAAAGCTGGATGACTTCACCCTGTACTTCTCAATATCCCACAGCAGTACTGTGCTATGTCCAAACGGAGCTGCTGGCTCCATGCTGGGCCGCATCAATGTCCACGCTAACCTCACTAAACAAGACTAGAGAATACAAGCAGAGATGCTCCCATGCTTCAGTGCCGGTTTCTGGGACACAGATTAAACCATCTACATCATTAAACAATACAAAAGATGACAGCTCTTCACTGAATATACAGTGGTATTTGAAGGTTTGTGAATCCTTTAGCATCTGCATAATATTTAATATATAATATCTGCATATGATAATATTATTGCATATTCATTTGCATAAATATAACCTAAACATAATCAGTCTTTCACACAAGTTTAACCAGTGGATAAAATGAACTCAGTGATACAAATGAGACAGTAGGATTAAACCTGGTTAGAAGTTCGCTGAGAAAAACCAGTGGATAAAATGAACCAGCGGATAAAAAGAACTCAGTGATACAAATGAGACAGAAAGATCAAACCTGGTTAGAAGTTTGCTGAGGAAAATGATCATTAACATAAAATGATCATTAAAACTATTTAGACATGCAAATTTGTTAAGAAGTTACTGGCAAAGTTTTTTCTGCATCCACTTCTAATATGCTTTAAAGTCGGATATACACAACACAACTGGATACGACACTGTCCTGCATGTAGGAAATGTTCACAGTATTTCCTTTGAGTCAGTTTCCCATTGCAAAGTCCAATATGACATACTGACACCATCTAGTATGTGCAAATACGATGTAATAAACTATTAACATGAAAAATTATAGTCATAACACAATCCGAATAAAACAGAAAAAGTGTTCTATGAATTGAGATTACAACATAAGGCAACTTATCCAATTGCTGCAACCAAAAACGTCCTTTAAAAGTCATGGCAGTCTGGTTTACTTTAAAGCAAAGAGTGGAAACACTGTCAGAAAACAACCACAGCAACCCATTCATGTTATGTGTAACTGGAGTATCTCACTCAGGATTAATAAAATGAGAATGCACCAAAGGGAAGCTGTAATGAGAAATGTGGTCACTCGCTGAACTTTACAGGAAAGCCTCCCCATGACGAGCCTCACCATCCCGCTTTCGACAGAGCAGCGGCTCGTCTGGGATTAGGGCCGGTCCTTTTTCCTCTCATCGCTCCGACCACAACCGGCAAGTCCCAGCCGTCCAAACAGAGACAGAGTGCAGATCACTGTGCTTTTAGTGGCACTGCGGCCTAGCCTTAATGGCACCCATGTCCTCTTAAAGCTTTATTCTTTCCCCCACCCGCTCCCCTCTAAGGAGCCCCTGAGACGTTTCTGGTTACACTAATTCAGCCAGGACTCAGACAGCAAAAAGACAGACAATCAATCTTTCTCACTCTCTGGAAGTCTAATGTAAGTACTTAGCAAATAACTTTGTCTCATTATTATTAATCCAAATCGCTCTACAGCTCAACAGGGTTCTGGATCTGGACTTTGGGCTTAATCGAAAGGTTATGGGTTTAAACTCCAAAAGCTGCCACTGTTGGAAACCGAACCCAAAAGCTCCAAATGCTTAGTTTAATTGTATTATTACAAAGCGTTTTCTTTTTTTAGCCTGTATATCTACAGTGGGGGCTCAGTGGTTAGAACTCTGGACTAATAAAGAGTGGATTGTGAGCTCAATTCCTGGTTCTACCACCCTTGGGGCCTTGAATAAAACCATTAACCTTCAATTCCTCAGTTACATTTACATTTACAGCATTAGCAAATGTCAGTTATGTCAAAGTTAGTCAGATTTATTTCTAAAGCGTTTTTTTTTTTTTTTTACAATAATGCACTGTCTCACAAAAGCTTTACAATTTTATATTATCTTATAGACCAATCTCGAATTGAACCAAGCCTAGGGCGACAGTGGAAAGGAAAAACTCCTTAAACGCTATAAGAAAGAACCTTTGAAAGACTAAAAAAGGAATAAAAAAAGGACCCATTCCTAGGTTCTGATGACTAATTTGACCACGCTACTGTGTTGCCAAACAAATTTTAGGGACCCTTCCACTCTGAGCTATCATTGATTTTTTGTTGGGTTTGTCAGGAATGCTAGTGTTTGGTGTGTAGCTGTTTAGAATCCCACATCAGTGGGAGTGTAACGCTTCCAGATTTAGTTTTTACATGAAAAAAAAGATATTACTTTCTCAGGTTTCTCATTTCTCAATTGTAAACAATGCAAAACAAATTACGTTCCCTGCAATTAAATGAAATAACTAGAAACAGAAAAATTCTTTTGTAACACCAATAATCATTTTACCAAATGCAAACTTATATTAGGCTCTACTAGACTCAAGGTCCAAATGCATTAACCACTGCAACCACCCTACTGTAGAGTATTAGGAAAAATGTTTAGTTAATTTTTTAAATGTGATTTAACCTCTGGGTGGGTCAAAACTGTAGTGGATCATCCAAAAAGAAGCCTAAATCATGTCACGATGTATCGTTATGTCTACAAATTAGCATTTTTGTTTTCTTGCATTCTCTCTGGAAACGTTTCAGCCATTTTCCCAACTCCACTATGGATTTCTCATCAACTCTTGATGCTTTGACTAACAACGTTACCTAACCAGGCCCTGGGTGGCCCTAGAGTTCCGATATTATGTGGGACCATCTTACTGTCTAAATTGCTATATGCCGCTGTGCTATTAATAAATGTCAAAAGAGCTTAGGAAAAAAAAAAACCTTGGCATCAAAGAGGACGATTTCCCTCTCGGGTTTTCTACGGCAGTGATGAACAGGACGTCTAAATAATTGAAGGAAGGCGCTTTTATTATTATTTATCCTGCTCACCTCTGTATCAACTGCCTTAGTGCCTTCTGAAAGCCAGAGGAAGTCTGGATGACTACGAGGTGAAGATGGAAAGAGATAAAGAAACAGCAAGCAGGAATTTGCACACTGTGTGACACGCTGTGTGCAAGTGTGTGTAAGTCCCAAGGCGACAAAGATGCATCTCTTCTGCATTTGGCACCCTTAAGGGTCCAATCTTTCCCTCTGCTTCTTCAAGCCAACACTTTTATTCTCCTAAGCGCTTCTTTTTTCCGTTTCTCCCTCTGGTTTAAATATAACCCGTCACTCTCAGATGCCTTGCACAATCTTCTCTATAGAAAAGAAGAAACATGTGTCTGTCTGTCCATCTGTCTGTCTGTCTGACTCACTGGGTAGCAGATTTGTACCTACTAGCTCTTAAGCCAGTTTTGACTTCACTGTTCAATAGTAGGTGAGTGATATGAGATTTAAGTGTTAATATTTTCTTTTGTAATACCCGGCCACACTCACACGTAGGAACGACTGGTCACACCTAAGATAGCGTAGGCCATTAAAAGGTTCAACAATGACCCCTATCCAGCCCTGTGTTCTAGCGGGACAGGAGCCAAAGCCTTTGAAATAATGACCCAGAGAAGCATTATGAAAAGAAAATGGACCATAAGACAAACAAATAATTAAATTAAATTAAATAACCAAAATGTAGCATTATAAGAGGTGGCCGAACATTATTTAAAATTTTTATAGTGTAGATGTTAAATATTTGTATTTTCAGTCTGATTGTGGCTGTTGATTTATTCAATTTTACAGTTTGTTTTTTATTCCCGTTTTCCAAAAAACCAAAAACAAAACAAATCAAGCACTAGTGGATCATGTGGAAAAGCAAAAACATTAGTAAGTGATTAGAAGTTATATGATTATAGAGTGGTTTTTTTTTTTCAAAAGTTTTATTACATATGCGTAGAAACATATCTATGTTTTCTACATAGAAACAAATTAGTTAAGGTATTTTATATCAAATCAACTTAACATGCTTCAAGTTCAGGGTGCACTACCTAGGTTTTAGTTTGTAAGCATGTATACTATTTAAAGTTAAATTTATCCCTTTCAATCCTGAATTTATCTTAATGAAGCAAAAACTATTTCTGTGTAACATGGCTGTTTAGAGGATCAAAATATTTGCACTTTGGCAGCCAAAAATATATTCAAGTGCATTTTCAGCAAAGAAATACAGAAATCACGTAAAACAGAATTTTTGTTACAACAGATTTGCGCCGCTGACTGAAATGCTTACATATAATAATAATGATAATAATAATAATAATAATAATAATAAGGATTATTATTATTATTATTATGATAATAATGATTATAATAATAATAATAATCAACACAAGAGGATCATCTGAAATGGTGCCCAAACTGTTGCACACACCAAATGTTACTATAGTTTAGACATTCTTTATTTTTAGGTGGTTTTTAGTTGTTCTTTATGGATTCTATTAATGTTAGCAAAAATAAAGAAAAAATAAGAGAAGGACAAAGGATAAAGCAGTAGTTTATCAGGTACCCAAACTTTTACTTATTTTATATTTCATTTCAGTTTGGTAAACAAAATACACCTTTTTATTACTATAATGTCAGTAAATTTACATATTTTGGTGTTTTTTGTGTATTTTTGTACTGATTATGTACATTATAGTAGCTCTATTACTAATACATCTTGCATTAAAGCATTCTGCACATGCTCAGTGCTTTAATCCAGTGCTACTGATAAGTGTGTTCTCCTGTGAGTGTTAGAAGCTCATCTGATTGAGGAACGGATTTGTATATGAAGCAGACTAAAATAAAAGGTCAAATTAAATTGTCTTTGCTGCCGGCCAGGCTCAACTCAATGACGCACAATAATCTAATACACAATGCTATCACAATATCACTGAATCCTACGGCAACTGCAAATAATGACACAATATTGGATCTCTCAGAGGACTGGCAGCACTCCTTCGTCTAAATGAGTTCGGCTGTTTGTCTCGGCGCCTTGTGACTGCTAGTGCTAAAGATGTGCTGCTCCAAAAATAAAAAGCGGCCAAGAACAGACTGAACAGAGTGAATCATATAAGTGTGGATGCTGTAGTTTTTAAAAAGTGTTTCTATGTAGTCAAAAATATGTGTATAATAAACATCTCGCAAACTTCTATATTCTTGCAAAGTTCCGACCGCATAAAGTCCTGTATCACTCCCCCCTTTTGACAATCCACTCAACAAATAATCTGGCTGTCCTGTCAATATATTCATTGTATTACTGAGTTGACTATCATTTAAATCACCCATTACAATCAGCGGCTTTTTGGTATTTTTAATTTCATCAATTATCATCATACGCAAAGCAGCTGCTTCCGCCGAACG
>JAUZSU010132537.1:0-16517 GCA_034780255.1 Parotocinclus maculicauda
ATAGAGACCACAAGATGAGGAAGCAGACACAAGAAAGCGTTGCACTAGAGCAGCTGCAAGTTCTCTGATGCATGTGATATCTTCTTGTTTACTCTACGATGTCACCCTTACCCACTCAGTTCATGAAACGTGTTTATGTAACATGGGAAATTACAGCATATTGTACACTCACCAATCACTTTATTTATTAGGTTACACCTCGTTGTTTCTACATTTATTGTCCATTTTATTAGTACCACTTACCATACAAAGTAAAGCTTAAGCATTCTAGATTTTTCAGTTTATATTGTGCTTATATTCTTTACATTTTAGAGCTCACTGCACGCAGTGATTTAAAATGAAGCCATGTTTTCATCAGTCAAAAATGTCCAGGAAACAGCATTACGTAGGCAGTGTCATGTTAGCGTTAATGAAGGATTAAAGGATAACGAACACAAACTCTGCAACAAAGTCTTTAAAAACTCCAGCAGCACTGCTGTATCTCATTTAATTCAAAACAACAAAGTGCAAGTGTAATTAAGAAGGTTTAAAGCTCTAGCACTCTGTAATAAATAAACATTCTGTCATTTATAATGACGGGAAAAAATGTCAGTAGCTTTTGGTTGTGACAGACACTTGGTTCTAGTTTAGGTTGATCAGCAGGGTTAGGGTTGAACAACCATAATCATAATATACACAATAAAGACAGCCGTTCTAATTATTGAGCTCTACTATTTCAGCACCACTTATAACACGTTCATAACATAAAGCATACATTTCAGGATTGTCCGTAGAAAAACAGTGACAGTAGAATGGTTAGTTCTCAATACTCCAGTAATGCATTTATAAGTTTCTGCTTCCAACAAGTCAGTTAATTAACTTTTATCTTTAAATAAACTTCATAGATACATGGTTTTCCGACGCTGATTGAGAACTTGGCTGATTTGCACAGAAGCTTGACCTCAACTCTATCAGAAAAATTTTAAATGCACTGGAATACCAAAGGTGTGTCAGAACTTGTTGTCCAGCATCAGAAGCTGACCTCACAGACATACGCCAACATCAAATGGAAAGCCCTTTTAAAATAACAAACGGGAATTGCAATATGTTGCGTATGCGTACGTTTTGGATGTAGTTATTTGGAGTGTCCACAAACTTCTGACTCTATAGTGTACTTGTCGTGGACCCAAATGTAGTCTTGGCCACTAAGCAGATTAAGCACACCGAATATACTAAGACATATCACAGCTCAGTAACAACTTCAGTATTCCGATCCTCCATCAATTTACGCATTATAATGTAGTTATACGTGTAGTTATAGTCCAATCAATTTTAAATCAGTCATTTCAGTGTCAGTGTAGGTGAACGTGTGTGGAGAATAGCAGAGTGAAGCTGCAAGCTAGCCGCTAAGCTAACGACGCCCAACGCTCTAACCCGGGCCTCGGTCTCGTAACACGCCCTCCTGATTCCGGAAACACAAAATATAACTCACCTGGCGTTGTCAAATCTCAAACTTATGTACCAAGTCGCCATAATAATCCCGAGAGGCCCTTTTCTTGTTTTTGTCTCATCTGACGCAACCGCATCTCACTGCAGCCCCACAGAATATTTACACCGACGCTGTGAGATGTTCCTGGTTGTTGGATCACGTGCACATTTTAGCCAATGAGAGGTCTAGTTTATAAAAGGCGATCAAAACACGGACAGTGGCGTGTAGTTCACATCATACAGAATGGGCCGTCTCGTCTCTTTAATATAGCGTGTCCCGTAAGTCACATGGTTAACGTTAATATGTTCCGTAGGGCTATCACAGTGCTTATGGTCCAGTTGCAAAGGCACTGAACTCTTATTTAAGAGAAATCAATGCCCTTTACTTTAAAGCTCAACTAATGTATACGTCTCTCTAAGAAAGTTCCATAAATGTTATCAATTCAATGTAATGCAAGTCACAGGGAAGATGCAGCTCAATTTAACAGAATGGGTTAATGGCTATGACAATAATGGTGAATAAAATGCAGGATTTAATGGACACCATGGACTGCAAATACACTGCTCACAAAAAATTGGGGATATTTCATTGTTGGATATTTCATTTGGAAATATCGCCTAATTCTTGCTAGCAGTGTAGTATTTTAGGATTCTGTCACATCTCAGTTAAAATGTTCACTAAAATTAGGCGATATTTCCAATTTTTGGTATCAGTGTAGTAAGGATTTTAGGATTCTGTCACATCTCAGTTAAAATGTTCACTAAAATTAGGAAATCTTTCAAAAAGAATATGAAGAGGATCTCACAAGACTGCGGCTGTCCATGCACCATCACTGTCAGTGTGTTTTAGCAGTCTTGGGTGATCATACACCCTACTGAACATTCAATGTGTGGCACTCTCATCCAGTTTAACATTCTTCTGTTCACCCCCATGAATATATCATTTGCTACTCAATCACCATAATTGAGTTTGCATCTTATTTGCGTAATCAAACAATTTTCTTTTCATTTGCTTTTCTGATTATCTTGTTTAATGAAATAAAATAACATATTTATTTTTAAATATCCACTAATGTTTGTGAGCAGGGTATTTTACATAGCCTAATCAACAAGTTTATTATCAAAAGTCTTTATTTCTGCCTTTTATTTAAGTTAGTATATCATAATGACATTAGAGCACATGAATGCCACCACTTTTGATGGTCAGAAACTCAGATTTGACCAATATTGTCAAACTAAACTAAAGAACAGCACCTAATACACATACTACCAAACATTTTACCAAAAAATAAGGACACCCAGTTTGCAGGGGTTTATTAAACTGTCGGGAAAATATCAGTTATAACTGAAGTGTACAGCATGCTGAGATGGTATATAGCACTGTAACCAACACTTATTAGCATTTGACCAAGTAATGGTGAAAAATAAAGAGCACATACATTTCATTATCTTTGTATTTACCATAAAGTACGTTTACCACAAGTTCAGCTTATGTGTTGATAATAGCAGCAGTCAAGAAGAGAGTGAGGCCTTGCAGAACCAGAAGGATAAGATTTGATAATTTAGTTAACATAAATACTAAATCAGATCACTATTTACTTGGGGAGTTACAAGATAAATATTGTTTTGCTTACATGTTATGTAAGTATACGTTGCCTCACCTGTGACATTGACCAGGACAAGGAGGAGTGAAACAAGATGTCTTTTACTAACCCTAAAACATTTGATCTGTATTAGTATACTGTGAAATCATTATATTTAGTGATTTCTCCAACTCGCCAAAGCATGTGAAGCAGCTGAACAAGATTAGTTGCACTTTGTGGTGCAAACACCGTTTCCTGATAGTTTCCTTATTTCAGAATGATTGTGTCCGCAAAACAAATTGCTAAGACTATACAAGAGAAGTTTGATGAACACCAGGATCTAGTCAAGTGCCTTCTTTTTCCCTCCCCAATTACTGAACATTTTTATTATTTTATTTGAAGTTTAGTTGTTCTTTTACTTTGCTGTCATTCGTAGAAAGATGGCATCAGCTCATGTGTCATTTAAAACATATTGTGCAAAAACAACCTAGAACGACACTCACGTGGAGGTAAACAAAATTAACACTGTCCTATGTTGTAAATAATATACACTGTAAATTTGAGTGCAACCTCCCACCAGGATTGTCACTCCATTGACTGAAAGCAACTGACCCAAAATTCACCTTAAAATTAACTGCTAAATAGAGGTTCACATACATTTTACATTCACTGAAATGTAGCATTGGGTAGTTTCCTAAGAAATTCAATAAGCAAGTATAAACATTTTTCCCTCATTTTAAATTGTAATCTCATCTACTTTTCGATCTAATTATGTCATGTTAAATTCTAAAGGGTTCACAATATTTCAAGCACCTTGTTCAGTGACATCGGGTTTCAAATTTAAGCAAGAGTAACTTTTCAGGCACAGGTGTAAATTTCTTATCTTCCTGAGCTCCTGTGAAACATAAAGTAGTGCTGAAAGTCAAAATGGCTTTACTGGTGATTTTCTTCAAATACATAATCAGGAGTGAGTCAGATTAACACAAAACAATTCCAGTGAACCACAACAAGGTTATTAAACATCTCATAACAAAACTCAAAACTTGTCCCATGACAAGCAAGGAAGCATGTTTTAATTAAACTTTCTAATTAAAGGGATCTTATCCAGTGGTTCCTGGCTACTGAATAACTGCAGGGAAGCCTCTATTGGGCCCCTGAGCAATGTCCTTCACTCCGAATTGCTTAGCATTATGCCTACACTGTAATCTGTCTCAATTTTCTATGGATAAATCAGTCACCCAGATGAATACATGTACGCTGTAAATGCAAAAAGCTTACAACCCTGCAATGTACCTGAAAGTGAAGTGAAGCTTTAAAATTGTATCCTTTTATGTGTCGTTATAAAAGGGTTGAGAAGTGTGTCTGAGTGATTAAACTGTAGTTATTAGAAACCTAAGAAACTGCTTGTGTTGCTATTAAACAAATTAAAATTTGCCTTCATTTTTGTTTAATGAAGCACCATAATATCTGTGCACCAAAATTATGTTAACAGTAATGTATAATGTTGTATTAATGTGTGCATAATGAGCTGCAACTTTTTATGTTAGCACACAAATTTATTTGCACAGGTTTATTTGCAAGACCACTGCTATCTGCTGAAGATAGTGTTTATTCATTTATTAAATAGGTTTAAGTAAGGCTTTAACACTATTTTTAAATGCAAGACAGTGGTCACAATTCACACATAAAACTACATTTTACACATACATTCTTGTAAGAACACTTTTAGGACTTCAAGGTCTCCAGTAATTCACCGTACATATACAGTACTTTAAACACAAAACAATACTTAATACTTAACAATACAAAATGAAACATCAGTTGATTGTTTGATAGGATACTCAGTGATCAGAAATTCATAAGAAGGTCACGCTCCTGCACACTGGTGATGAAAGGTTTCCCAAATACAAAGGAGTGAAGGCCAACCCGCAGTTTCTCTGCCATTGCCATGATGATACTCAGGTCTCCTTCCACAGTCAGGTCTAGGTCTATCTTTAGATTACGCAGTGACCGGAAAGGCTTCTTCCCCTTCTGCCTGCAGTAACATAATCATCAATCAGTGATTCCCATTGCAGCTGATCTCAAACAAATATTAGATTTCCCCCAAATAAATCTCTGCAATGTAACATATAAGCAATGACAACAGGTAATTGAGAAAATAACTGAAAATCTATTTACTCTAAACTCAAATATAATGAAAGTGCGGCTGTTGGACTGTTTACTCAGCTCATTTTCATCATAGAAAGCTGGAACATGGATACCATACCAAAATTACTAAATAAAGAAAGAAAAGAGGATAAAAGTTTAAATGTAGGATACAAATATTTACAGCAGCAATTTGGACAAGACATTATTTTATGTCTGTTCACTGAGGAGCTATACATTTTACGCATTGACATCTTAAAATCAGGTATGTAATTAACAATGGATGACCATGAAGGTTCAAGTTAAGTCCAATAAACTGCACTTTAAAGACTTGAGGTCTTTATCAACAACAACATCTTACAACTGTTTTCATCCTACAGATACAGTGGATAAAGAGTAAGTTGAAAATGCTGGAAAATTCTTAGAAAGTAGGACTGAACTGGTAAATTTTTATATAACATAAGAGTTCGCCAAAAAAAAAAAAAAAAAAAGCAGTAGTCCCTGACCGTCAGTTTTATTTTTTGGGCACAATTCTGATGTGAATTTCCTGTATACTGGGATTTTTGCCACGACTGATAGACCCATATGACTGTATAGTTAAATACACCTTTAAATTCAACTACTTCCTTCACACTATGGCCTTTGGCACACCCAAAAGCATACCCCGTCTTCTCTATCAATTCCCATCTTAATCGCAGCTTAAATCAATTACTATTGTGTACAACATGGCAGTGGATCGTCTCTACATCTTTCAATTTTAAAAGGTTTTGGCAAAGTAGTACTTCACAGAGACTTTTAGCAGATGGGGTGTGGGTTTGGATCAGTGTGAATTTACACTGGAGTTTAGTAAATGTATGTTTTGTTATGTATTAAATAGTGTTATAACTTATCAAGATACATAAACATAAACATTATTTGCTAGAGCAACTGTACTTAAATCAGAGCACCCACTGCTGCATACAATTGTCAATTTAGTGCACAAACAGTGGTTTCAGTTTCCTTTTACATCATCAGATTCATAGCTATTTATAGTCAGCTCCAGAATTATTAACGCTGATAATAAAGATGGATAAAAAAAAGGCTAAGAAAATGTGACTTCAGCATATTGTGCACATTTGAGCAGCAGTCCAGATCATCCAGCAGTGTAAGCAGCAAAACTTAACTGGCTCTTTAATTGCTCACTAGAATTTGCAGAAATCCTGCCTTCAATTATTTAGTCTAAAATACTTGAAAAGTTTTATTCAAAACAGATAATGTTGCTGTGATCCTTTTAAACCAAATTCACTCTATATAGTCTGAATTGGTCATCCAACAGAAGTCACACAGTTTACATGGACCAATGTGATCAATATTCAACCACTAGAGTACATAATATTGATGTCTATGGTGGTTAGATCTGTGACTGTAGTGGGAGCTGTATGATACATACGTCTCATCCTCAATATATCTCAGCAGTGTCAGAGCCTTCCTGTGCAATAGCAGAAGAAAATGGGACAAATATACACTCCGTAGGTTTAAGCCTGGCTTCAAGAGGAAAACCTATAGATGTACAGCAAAGGGAACGAATAAGTGATTAAACTGATCATGCTTAGTGTTACAGTATTAAGCTTTCAACACATTTACAATTACCGGTATGTTACAGTTATATTATAGTTACAGTAATATGAACATATGAATCCAGGTTAAATAAAAAGGACTACTTAGAGATAATAAATGGATGAGCAGCCTTTACCTCATCTATGAAATTCTTTACCAGTGTGTCTTTGTGCGTCACATCCTGAAATATATTCCTACACAAAGAGAATAGGCTCATTAAATTAAAGTGAAACAATCATAACAGTTGTGAACACACACAAATGTAACTACTGTAAGTATGTCAAGGCAACCCAACAACTAAGATTTTAATTAGCCTTATCAGTCACACACAAAGACAGCAAGAGCAGCTTGGCTAATCCACAGAGTCGAATTGACAATTAGCTTAGAGACATATGGGCACGTCAGACTAAAATCTCCTCTAATGCTTTCACAGCAGTAGTCTACATTGATTGAAACCAAAAGACTTTCTCAGTGTAATTATCATTTGATCTCCTTGGCAGTAATCCAGTTGCTTTTATCATCGTTACGGAGGGCAGTTTTTGGTAAGGTAGCCAAGCTGATGGATATAGATTTCCCATTGCTATTAATTAGCATAAATAAGAGCATTAAGACCTGTACAGTGGCACAAATGCTCTTTCTTTTGTTAGAGTGCATTTTTAGAAACCATTATTTCATATTATAAATGAACTTTTCAAGAACACATTTGAGAAATGTTTTGAAGGAAATCAACCAGCTATGTGTCTAAAAAAACTGAAAAAGAAGGAAATATTGTATTTATTGTCTAACTTAAGATCTGCTGACTACATAATGCATTGTGAACGTCATTGAATTGGAAGGCACATTTTACCTGTTTCTACATACATTCATCAATTATTATACATTTGTATTTATTTGAATGCTTGTGACTACCAAGTACAATCAAGTATGATTGTTACTGTATCCAAGGTTGAAAATATCAAATCTAAAAAGGAGGAGGTGTCTGTGTGTCATTGCAGTGTGTACTATGCGGCATCTTGTTAGGATGGGTTGGTTGTTTCTGTTTGTTGGGTACTGTGTAGGGTTTGTACTACTAAATGTAGAATCTGGTGAGGGTTAAACCAGCTACAACTCATACATTACAATTTGGTCAAAAGCAATAATGTTTTTACTTGCAGATCAAGATATGTTAAAACCTTTTACTTATTCAAATAGAATCCTAAGAATTCCCAATGGATAAAGGGCTGCTGTCTGCTTTCCTACATTACAGCATATATAATGTGTCTACTTTAAATAGAGTAAAAATATCATACAAGTCAGGAGTGAAGGAGTCCTGGATGTTGAGGAAGTCAGGGCTGATGTCTTCCTAACTGGAGGACTTCCACAGGGCGCTAAGCTCACCCCGCATGTAGCGGCGCTGGTGGTACATGTGTTCATGGCATGAAGGCATCTGCTTCACTGTGTTGATGTCCACATCAATGTGAGTAGATGGGTAAGGGGAATAGAGAACTTGTCGGTATGGCAACACAAAGCTTCCAGTGGAGTCCTGTGTGGAGACACTTTGTCTATCACTAATTACTCCACAAGCACACACAGCTGTTAAACATCGATCTTGTTACTCATACTAAGTCTAGACAACATGTGGACTTATCTTAAAGCTGTTTCATAACTCATCTGTGATGTCACATCAGCTAATAATCCTGATTACATTATATAAAACAAATTCAGCCATTTAGAATTACTTCTACATTATATAAAACGTTGACGATAACATGGATGGCTCAAGAGTTTCAGGGCATATCAATATAATCCTTTATATCCTTTATATATATATATTGGCTGTAGCCTATATATAGCCTATTTTTTTTGTATCTGTACTGTTTGCACTTTGGCAAATAAAATAAAATGCACTCAGATATTTAATATTCTGCTTATATGGATATTAATATATTATAACATATTACTACTGGTATGGTTACTATTTTAGTATTAAAATGCTGCTCACTTGTAACTTCACCCTATATTTTGCAAAACAATTGCAAAGTTTCTGTTTTAATGTTAAGTGTTTATCAATGGTCCAGTAAATTCCAGATATGATGCCTGGCCACATTTCAAGAAGCATGCCATCGCACTACCAAAATACCACAAAACGTGGACACTGGTAGGTACAATACTTTTTTGATTCACTACAATACCATGTTGATTTTTACTGCTATGCTGTTATACTGCTGTTTAGTTTGCTTTTGTACTGATTACAATGTACTGTAGTGTTACTAATAACACATTTGAAGAACAGTTTTCTACTGACCTAATTTTTGCTAAGGTTAATAAATTAAGTAAAATTTCATTTTTAACAAACGATACATTTTTAATTAAAAATTAGTTGAGTAATAAGTTCTGAGTTCTGATGTAGCGATAGCACATAATATATTTGTGCAAAAAACGAGTCTATAGTTTTATTTTATTTATGTAAGTTTTAAATGTTATGGAATTTTTTTTTCTTATTTCTTAACTCATAACTCCAAGATATGGGGAAGTAGTTCAAGGAAATGCCAATTTGACACTCATCTACAAATCCAAAAGGTTGTAATTTTCGTCCCTGAAGTTGCCAAGAATGTCTGTTATCATGTCAGAGAAAGCAGCCCAAGCATCCTTTTCTATGGTTTTCATGGAAATTCTCTGTCATTGATTAGAGGCCTAATTTGGAGGACATCAAATATGCCAGCTTTCAACTCATGGGAACACATTCTGGCATCAATGCTGGCACATTCTGGCATCAACTTCTGAAGCCACAAAATCTTCATTGTCAAGAATTAATTGTCATGGGAACTTAAAAATACTCGAGTACTCAAAAGTACTAACGATGTGTACAGGGAGTGGATGAAAGAATTATTTTTTGTGTTCATGCCAGTGATAATTACCATTCAGAAGTAGCAGTCATTAACTTGTTTTTGAGGCTCTCTCTACTTTATTGGAACTCCAAAGCTGAGACTTTTTTTTCGCTGACCTTTAGTCATGTGTTTTGCACACTTTAAGTGGTGCCCAAAGATTGTCCTGGTCACCCAGTTTAACCCCAAAATATGTTCATATTAATATTAAACATATTAAGTGTTTTGTACAAAATCAGATACATTTGTCCCTTGTTTGGGTGTTGTGAAATAGCCACAAATGTAACAGAATATATAAGAATCATTCCAGCACCATCAAAACTACGTTGGATGACATATTCAGCAAACTTGATGTAAACCTTTGTAATCAGTGCATTTAAAACCAAATTAATTCATTCAAACTTTATTATCAAACAATAACTTTTATTTCAGGGTTGCTAGATCCTGCAAAAAAAAAATCCTACAGGGTAATGAAAAATGAGCAAAAATAAAACCAAGTCTTTATGCTATGAGAATTCTGATTACTCTAAAAAATGTACCTCTCTTAAACTGATTTCTCAATCAGAGTATGCTACTTATTTGACCACTAGAATAATCCAGAGTCTACATATGATCAGATTATTGTATGTAAGTGCATGCATGTAAGCGCATGTAAATGCACTCACTTTATATACTGTATATGCTGGTTTACCTTGAGTAGGCCCTGGACAAACAAGCCAGTGTCATATTTAAAGGAGCCGTCAGCTCGACATAGCCGTGAAGCCTTTCTCTCAGTGGGAGTGAGGAACAGACATAGTGTCAGCACAATCTGCAACACAAAAACAGCTTCAGTTAACATAATGTGCTTATAGCAATGAACAATTGTATATGTATATATTTGGATTGAGTGAGGTAGGAACACTGATATGATATGCAAAATGTATGTACCTTGTTGACTTTTTCTGGATTACTGCCTACAACAACAGAGCAGCCACATGTCTGTAAATGGGAGCTGATGGCTCTGAAACAAAAAATGAGAGTTGATGTGGAACCTTGTTTTGTGCCAGTGATCTTGAATTAGAAACGGGAGTTCCCTTTTCCCATTGTTAGAGTTAGAATGAGATTGTATTAAAGTCCTGCTGCACTGAATCTAAAGCCCAGGAATTGTGACCTTTGCTATGTGTGCTGCTGCTGCTTGGCCAAATCCAATTCAGACTTTCCAATTTACAATAATTCAACTTCCACTTCCAATTTAATTAAGTAACTTTTTGAAAAGGTGGCACCCTCAACACTGAGCTCCTCAGCATCACCAATTTAGCTGCCAGCATTGATCAATTAAGATTACGACTGTATGCCCGATTGGTAATAGCACTTTATAGCAATGGATGTGCAAAAGCATACTGCCACAGGGAGGGTCTGGAGCCTAACCCAGAATTCACTGGTAGCAGGCAGTGAGCCGCCATGAACAGGACACAAATCCAATGATAGGTTCCTGTAAATGCACCATCCAATCTTCACGTTGCAAGACCCACATGGGAACTCCGACACTGCTATTGCAGCAGTTATCTCTTACCACTAAAACACTGGAGCTGCAGGAAGAATATAGACAAATCTAATAATCAAAAGGGGTGTCCACAAACTTTATGCAAGCATATATTTGGGATGTAACAATACATTGTGACATGATGGATGCACTGCAATGCAAAACTGTGATATTCATCGTGGAGCTATCGTGAGTTTATTATGCTATCTAATGCAATTGCATTTTTGAACACCAGAGCAATCATATGTCATATTCTCATCCACATACTGCATGGGACAGAAACTCGATAAAAGTTTGTTTGAATAGGGGCTATACTCCTGTCTACCTTTCGGTAATATTCTTAAGATAAGTTGATCATTTTACTGCTAATCAGGGGATCTCATAGTCAGGCTATGATTCCTATTTGGGCACTGTTATTTTAAGACTTTGCTTGTGTTTTCTTGTTTTAGTGCATTCAACATCTTTCTGGGAATTCTCAGACAGTCTATAATTATTGTATATTGGTGACATTCAGTAATTATGTATTTTATTAATATAATAGTGTGACAGCTGTTGTAATATTGGCGAAGGGTCCCCTTTTAGGGAGTGTTGATGGCTGGGAAGTCTTGTGTGTCCAATACAGCCATTAAGGTAAAGGTGAATTTGAGAATGAGGATATTTAAAGGCTGAGCTTAGCTCAGTGAGCTAATCAAATGTGTATCCTATACCTACAGGCTATACCTACAGTCAAAAGCCACACGACACCCTTTTATTTCAGAAACAAAAGGGAAATGGCATATCTGAATACCCCAGAAATTAATGAGTAAGAAGGACTATGTTGTAGACTATTGCTGGAATATGGCCGCCATCTTGAAAGTCGCCATATTGGATCAAGGACAAGTTTTTGCCAATGGGAAGGTGGTCATATAGCATATCAAAGAATACCAGAATTGTCTCAGAAATCAACTGCTGCAATCAGATTGCGATATCTTCTGTGGTTCAAAACTTTGTCATAGGTAACTGAAGATTAAATTGACAATTCTGGTGTCCGGGGAATTCAGCTGCCATATCATAGCTGTAGGCTTCAACAACCCAGACACATCACCAATATCACACACAGCACTGTTTTCCAAGAGCCAAATTCCGAGAAACCAGGGCTATGGACGACAAGCCACGTTGTGGTTGTCCAAACACCTCTACAGATGAAATAAAACCTCAACAATGGTTTTGCGAAAAGTCCATGATGTAGCGCAAAACATGTCTGGTGACTTTTGACTCACCCGGTACATGGGCATCTCCAAGCTACTGTGATACAACAAACATGTTATTGAGCTGTAAAAAAAAGTTTGACCTTCAGTTATATTCCCAATACAGAAGTTACAATAGCACTTACTTGTGCAAAAAATCCTCACTACAGCTGTCTCCTATATCATCATCATTCAGTACTGTGTCTTTGATCTGTGACAAGACAAGAATATACAGAATACATTTTTTTTCTGTTGACAGGTAAAGACTGAAAAAAGAAGAGCATGACTCACATCAACTTCCTCTGGTACACTATGCGTCTTCATAGAGGACAGAAGCTCCATGATGGGAACGATCTCAGATGTTAACACAGGGATAACACTATATCCCTGTAGTTGAGACAGCAAACACACTCACCAAGTTAAGTAAGCTTTATTTCAATAGCACGGTGTACAATAGTGCATTGTCCCAAAGCAGCAGATAAGATAAATCAGAAGCAGAACTATTAACGTGGTAGTTGAGAAAACACAAAGCTACAGACCTTCTGCATACATATGCGGCCCTTGCGGACAGTGTGCTTGAGCCTTTCCACACACATGCTGTGCAGCGGCAGGTAGAAGTCCAACTCTGATTGAGCTAGAATGATGGACAGTGCAAAGGTGTTCTTGTCACCTTTCAGCTCACCATCAAATATCAGTGAGACGATGATCACCCCTTTCTCTGCCAAGACAAAGAACTTCACATCCACAGCACCGCTCTCTGCACTGCGGAGAATCTCACCGTTCAGCGTGTGGTTTGCCAGGAATGTCACCTCACCATCGCTGAGCAACTCCGACCCTTGTTCTTTGGGGGCCCAGATGTGCCACACACGAGGCCCCAAAATGTTGTCCCAGTAAGCAAACGTGGCTGCCAATAACGGACACCATCCTTCCACCACCACCTCTGTTTTAGCCACGGCAGGAGACTGTGGTGGGCAGCCAGCAGACATGGTGCCTCTCACAATCCAGTTCTATTCCAAGTGCTCTCTCGCAGGGGAGCAAGTGGATTCAGGCCTGACAACCTAATCATTAACTCTATGTACTGGTGCTTTATTTGCCTCCCGTGGGAAATTCTGTACAAACAAAAACGGAAGAAACAAAAAACAAGTCATAAAACCACTCACCAGCTCACTGAACATGAATAATACATCTGGGCAGTGGACACAGTAGAAAATGCCAGACCAATCACAACCAGTTCCGAACAGTCCCTTTGGGCTCAGTAATGATGACATTTTAGTCTCACCCCCCAAGCTGTTTACGGATTGATTGAAATTCAGTGCTTTGTTTGTATAGCCCTATTTCAGCTATAATGGTCTAGCAATGCATTTCAATGTGAATGAAGCCAACAGAGAATAGTTACATATAAAAAATAACGTCAAATACAAAATGTCACGAGGTGGCAGATGTGCAGTTTAAATATTTCCACAAGCAACACTCATAACCCTATCCTTATGTATTACATACGTATTGCAAAGACAAACAGTATCCTGCTACCCCGTTGTTCAAATGCCTGGTTCGTATTAAGCATATTGTCATGTAGGTTCAGAAAACTTGAGTGATTCTCTCATGAACCAATAGTTCCTTATCAAGTTTTCCTTCTCTGTACAATCCATTGCCATTAAGGTAAATAATAAAAGCGACACTTACTGCCTGATGCCCCCAACATTAGTTGCTTTCTTGTTCTTGCTGTGTTGCATGAAGACTATAATTGGAACAATTAAAAGTTCTTTATTATTATTCTAATCTGAATCTGTCCATCTCTGAAGCTCTTCAAGCAGGTCCAATACTACAAGTTATTATTTAACATAAACTCAAAATCAGTCCAAGTGCCTAAATCTTCGCTAATGTACGGTCTAGGAACTTGATTGATTTAGATCTTAATCCAAGACGGGCGCAGGCAGTTGCAGAGCTTATAAAATATATTTAATGAGCTTTTAGGTGTCTTTGGAGTATTGTACTTATATTTGTCAGCCATGAGCTTCTCTGAGCAGCTGACTAAGTATCTAAAAATAAAGATAATTAACTTTCTCACAGCAGACGAAGGTTGCTAAAAATATATCTTATTGTTTCTGCTTGCAATTTCTCCAGTCCCAAACGTCATTAAGGAATGGAAGGTAACTAGAACTGCTCAAAAATAAGCTTTGAAAGACCAAGAAAACTGTGATATTAGGAATGAAGCAGCTTAAGCTGATAATATAGCAACATGAAAACAGTCATTCTTTCATTCGTTCATTCATTCGTTCAGTCACTTTCTTATCCACTTAATCCATGTACAGGGTTGCCAGAGAGCATAGGGCACAAGGTAGGAACAACCCTAGATGGGGCACTAGTTCAGCACCCAAAGTAAACCCACACAGACAAAGGGACTACATGCAGACTCCATATAGAATGGACTCAGAGCGCTGCATCTGGGTTCGAATCCAGGACCTTTTTGCTGTGAGGTGACGGTACTACCAACTGAGCTACTATGTCACCCCACAATCCAAAACATATTATTATAAACGTCTACTGTACATACATTACACAATTTTTTATTTTGTTCAATACAGCAAATAAATAGATATTCCTTGGAAAGTCAATTATGTAGAGCAAGAGCAATTTTTAATAAATTCTTACAGTCATAAGTAAAAAAAAAAAGTGGAAAAAAAATATTTTTATAGGACAATATAACTACTGAAGTTTAAGGTATTACTAATTAACACTTGAAAAATGTATTATAGTTTATTTAGTCTTCTTAAGCTTAATTAAAAAAAAAAATTAAAGTGTCTCAAAATGATACATCCTGTTCTGGAAGAGTTTTAGAGCGTTTTTATAAAAACAAGAAGAAACAGAGCAGCTTTAATGCCATTATTATGGAAAGGAAAGTATATAGCACAAATGTGACTCTACTTAGACAAGACCATCCATAAAAAATAATTCATTCTTTGGCACAAAGTGTTAATAACTCTATACAGGGCGCCAATAAATCAAAGGGCACACACACACTCATACACGCACTTTAAAGACACAACCTAACCTAACTTGGATGTCTTTGGACTGTTTAAGGACACCAGAGCATCCGGAGTAAACCCTGCTGGACACAAAAAGAAGCAGCTGGAAAGATTTTCATTTAAGACCAGGGTTAAAATTAAGGGTAAAATTAGGGAAAACTCCATAATGAAATACCACATAATTTTTGTGAGCAGTGTATATCGCAACATGCTACAAATCTTTTTATTTTGAAATCTACAAAACAAGGTAGATTATTAAAATAAATTTAGTGTAGAATATTATTTGGCATGAAACAAGATGGGAAAGTTAAATGAGTACGTTCTTAAAGAGTGTAATACAATTATAGGTAAACGCACACAGAAGCGTATTTTGATTAGGATTATGCTACCATACACAGCACTTGAACCCCTTAACAAATAATAAATTGTAAATGATATCCCAGAGTAATATATGTTTGTCTAATTCAGATTATATGACATGAATAAACAAATAAACCAGCAGTTTTTATGATCAGTTCGCCTATAACGTTCAGTGCTTTAATTAGACACGCCGGCTCGAGACCCAAATGCATACTACCGCCTAAACAGACTGCTCAGACACCAACGGTCAACCAAAGAAAGAGAATACTAGCTAGTACGGAAGTATGCTCTTTAGGACATAGCCGTTAGCATGACTATGAGTTGCCAATGTTTAGGAGACGGGCTTAGCTGACAAGACCGAATATTAATTATTATTTTATAGTTCTTATCTACTGAGTTGTTTAACCGTGATTAATCTAAAAATCAAACATTCCTTACCCGGTATTATGTATTCGAAAAACGAAACCATCACAATCTGGCTCTTCCTGTTTTTGTCAGCCTTAGGGATAAGGAGGTGCGCGCTAAAGTCACGGGTAAGTATGTCATTGCCCTCTGGCGGACATTTCGAAGCATTTTTAAATACACTGACGAGCCGTTTAACGTCCGCATTACAATCCATCCATCCATTCATCCATCCGGGCAGCACGGTGGCTCGGTGGGCTGCCTCACAGCAAGAAGGTCCCAGGTTCAATCTCAGGGTGTAGCGGCCTGGGTCCTTTCTGTGTGGA
>JAUZSU010132548.1:0-16516 GCA_034780255.1 Parotocinclus maculicauda
AAGGTCCAGGGTTCAAATCCCACCTCTGCCACAGTTGGGTCCCTGAGCAAGGCCCTTAACCCACAATTGCCTACAATTGTAAGACTGTATTAATTGTAAGTCACTCTGGATAAGGGCGTCTGTTAAATGATGTAAAAAAAATTGTGGTAGCCTAGTGGTTAAGGTTAAATCCTGACACAGTTGGGTCCATAAGAAAGCCCCTTAACCCACAATTGCCTGGATTGTAAAACTGTATCAGTTGTAAGTCGCTCTGGTTAAGGGCGTCTGCTAAATGCTGGAAATGTAAAAAAAAAAAAAAAAGTAAAAGACTCAGCCCTTTGTAGACACTGCTTTTGAACCAAATCAAGATTACAATCACTTATTGACATGACCTGTTTGAAATCACATCTTAAATTTAATTTTAACCTCATTATTATCCATAAATTGCCCATCTCAACTTTTTTAATGTATTGCGGGCTTGAAATGCAGGATTTGATGTTCATTAACAAATAAAATAAAGTTGAGCAGGCAAAGCATTAAATATCCTGGGTTCATATTCTCTGTGACGTAATAGCAAGTATTTTGTCTGATTTGTTCAGTTCCTGTCTGAGTTCAATTTCATAACCAGGTTACGTGGGAGGATGTGGAGCTGAGTTTTGATGGCATGTAACTAAGCAAGTAACAGAAGGACCTGAGAAAATGTATTGGAGTAAAATTTGACTTTTGTCATGTAGTGAACTTAAATACTATCTATTTTAATTGGATCTAAAAGGACTTTTGCTGCTTGATGTCAATGCTTAATTGTAAAATCTTAGGGAATCTAAGGAAATACAGAGCAGGTAGTGATAAACATGACAGTGCTCTAAATGCTCCACCAAATATAGTACCCTTCAAAATAAAATATCTATGTTAAAAAGACTTACTTACCTTTCTAATTATTTATTGTTTTTTTCAGGACTACAGTTACCATCCAAGGAAATGAGACGTTTGGGTTTTTGTTAGGGTTTAGGTTCAACTCTGTTCTGTTAATGTTAGTAAAGGAAAGCCACAGCTTTTTGTGGTATCTGATTAACCCAGTAATTCTAGGTCACTGCTCTCTGTTGATTGCATCCTTACAGTGATGAGGACAGAGGAACCATCACTACATGACAAGATGTCACACTTCGTGTTGCTAAAGGCATAATTGTGCTTAGGATCAATGAAGCAGGCTGTATTGAAGACTACAAGCCCCCTGCCTCGACCCATCTACAACTTCTACAACTACAAAGGACTTATCTTCGCCCTCCCCCATAGCTTTCATCTATCTATTTTGCCATTAGACATTTGTATTACAGACTCCACAGTAGTGGGAAATGTAGCCTATTGGTTCTTCCTTCATCATAAAGAATTCCACCCCCTATGTCTCACTAATCAAGAGGTTTCTGCCCCAGCTAATCTGTGCTTTCAGAAACCCCGCTCTATTTACTGTAATTGCTGAAATCAGAAAGACTATGTGCAGTACACAACAGATTGCTTTGAGACTATCCAGGAAGCCATGTTTACCATTCAATTTAATCAAAATGCAATTATGAAATATCTACTAAAGTGCCTATGCAATTAATGAATCTTGGTGGAATTTAATGTTTTACCAGATCAAGTCATCAAATATCTCAACAAATTTGCATTGTTCATTCCTTTAATTCAAACTCCTCCAAGTTAAGAGCACCGCCTGCATGCCAAATTTGCTTTGAAGCCCCCAATATAGAGTTAATAGACTCAGTGAAGCCCATGTGTCTTTGGGTATCTATGGCACAAATATTAAAGATAGGTAGATTAAATACTAGATGAAAGATTAAGACAGGAGTAGGTGTAGATGAATACATAAAAATGTTGTTATCTCACAGTGAGGTTTTCATTACAAGTTGCCAGTCAGGAATCAAAAACATGGCTTCTCAAACAACAATAAATCAGAATTAGTCCTACTTTTTTCACAATTCACAAAAATACTACTATGTAGAGTAGACTTTGTATTAGGCATTACAATTGAATGCAGATCCACTGGTGGATAATATAGAAGCATATTGTACTGAAGAAATTATATGTGCTTCCCCTATAATGTTTCTATGTTGGTTATTGTTAGAAAATCAATGTCTGTTATTGTTTAATTCATTGCAGAAAGAAGCTTCTTTTTTGGCTGATAGAATTTAAAATGGACTGATTTCCAATTGCTATTTCTTTCAAGTTTTAGTATAACAAACGCTGCAACGTTATAACGTAATTAATGTTAGGGACTATTACTTTTTTATCTTTTGTCCATTTGTATTGCCAATTAAGACAACTGATTTACTGCCTTGATGTACAAGAATCAAACAAGTCAAGGCTGCTACCCAACTAAGAAACCTTTCTGAGCATTAGAAGATCCATGCAGCAATGTAAGGTAAATCTCTGGTCATGAAATAGTGTGGGTTTAACTGATGATGGCCAGCTTTTGAATGTGTGATGTAATCAGAGTTTGCAAGGAAGATTTATTGTTTTGTCTCCTTGCGTATTAATAGTGACTTTCTGTGCTATGCATGATATAATGGCACAGGAGAAGAAATGAATTGCGGCTGGGCGTGTGAGATATCTGATTCAGTGAGGTATCTAAGTGAGATCATCTCAGGTCTTCTTTTATTACAATGGTTGGAATTGCAGTAGGCAGAGAAATCTCATCATCTTACCTCATGAATCAAACTACATCAGACAAAACCTGAGGCTTATCCTAATAACATGCAATTAAGATTTGTAATTATGCCTTATCTTATGTGGCGATTTATGGTGTGTCAAAAATTTTTTATAGTCAATATTGATTTAATTAATTACTTTCTTATATGGTTTTATTTTACATTTGCCTAATGCAAAGCCGTTTAGCATAATAATAATCATAATAATTGTTTTTTAATCTTTGCATACTGTATATATTGTGAACAGACTGTCATTCTTACAGTAATAAGGACAGAGGGACCTTCACTACATGGCACATTGTCAAATTTAGTGTTGCTAAAGGCAACTAAAACTCTATTACTATTTTATCTTTTGTCGATTCAAAATTGCCAATTAAAACAGGTGATTTAAAGACTCTTCCCAACTCTACCCAATTTGGAAAACTGTATTGTGAATAGACTGTATGACGTAACTGTCACAGATTAAAGTTAGCTCGGTGTAAGGTGTGGATCTTTCAGAGCTCAACGAATCATCATGAAGCAGTGCAGCTACAAAAAGTAATCCGATTTATCTCTATACCACTTTTTACAATGGAGCATTTTTTTCAAAGCAGCTTTACAATTTTTTCGTATATAGACTTAGTCTAAATATTATAAAGGTAAAACTTATGGAGGATCACAATTTATATCCGGACCCAGACTGCTTATACAGTCTAGTGAAGTTATGTAACAAGTAAACTACCCCAAGAACTACCTTAATAAGTAACATATACATAATATTGAATTAAATAATAGATAATATGTAAATCTGCTTTATTTACTCTGATACACAATAGATGCCCAGAGATGCAAAGGCTTCACTGAGAATCCTTTAAAAATCTGTCAGGGACTTCAAAGCATGCCGTAAAGGAGCTTGAGTTAAATTAATCCAGCAGGATATTGTTGAGTGCTACTTAAACAACTGATTTATGGAAGTATTGAATTCCACAAAGTTTATTAACAATATAAACATTTTTATTGCTTTTTAAGGAAATTGAAGGGGAAGTCAGGCTTCCACTTTAGTCTGCCTGTGAACCAGTATAACCTGAGAAGCTGGATTTAAATGAATCAGCTGAGAGGGGGTGTTGGTGCGTAATTCCAAGAGCTGCTGAAGAATGAAGTGTGCTGGGAGGGGATCAATCTGTCAGGCGTACATGGATTGCCAGAATCCCCCTTCAGAATGTTTCGAGAAAGATGCTGTCCTTGCCACCAGCATCCCATACCCTTAAGCAAATTGCTCTTTCTGGAGTTGAAGTTTCATCTCACTGGTTTTAGGGAGCATTTTACCAGTGCATGGCCACAGGCCCAGAGCAAAGTATTATGTTGGCCTATGAAGAGGCTATATTCGCCCTGTGAATCATAGAGGCTTGGTATCCCATAGTGTCCCCTTACAAACCAAATATGGGCCACCAGGACAAGAGTGCTATCGCTTTTTGCAGAGAGTGGCTATTCTTAGGCTGTCCGTCCAGGCCATCCGCACAGGCAAGATCTCTCTTCTTTCTGCTTTTCAATATGCTTTTATTCTGCCTTGTTTTTGCCGTAGTCAACAGTAGAGTTGTTAGGAGCGTTTGCTTGACTTTGGAATAGATGGCTTAAGGCTCGTGTTGTGTGCTGACAGCTGCCTATTGACTGCCAGTTTGTTGCTTTGCTCATTGTTGTTGTTGTTTTGCAGGCTCCGGTCTGTACCCGAGTGTTTGTCCTACTGTAGGGTGAAGAGCTAACAAAGAAAAAGATAGGAGCTATTTCACCTAAGACAAGGCCTTTGACCTGAACTCTCCCCAAAATGAGCAATTACACAGTAACTCTGAATGGACCTGCACCATGGGGCTTCAGATTGCAGGGAGGCAAAGACTTCAACATGCCCCTTACAATCTCCAGGGTAAGAATACAGGGACTTTAAAATGACTTTATTATGTTATGATTTTAACAGTACAATTTGTTCACACAATGTTATATTACAGTAATGTAAACAGCTTTGTATTCAAAAGAATAATTGGACATCCAAGGAAAGGATTACATAGCCGTGTATTACAGGTGCTGTTATGTCATACTGTCATAGTTCAGCCTGACATCATCCATCTGACTTATCCAGCTTATTTTATTTGCATGGTACATGGTATTTATTTATATTTATAGCATTGTGAGGCAGCTTTTGATTAAACTGGATGTATGCAGGAGAAGCCAAATTACTGTAGACAAACCACATTAGACAAAATGTTATCCTTGTGCCATCCTTTAGGGGTTTAGCACCATGTCTGGTCAAATTACGCAATCGTTTTTCAACTGACAGCTTTCATTTGTCTAGATCAAGAAATCCTAAGTAATAACAAATAGTTATATGATCTCGTGTGAGCTAAGGTGCATACAAACTGTAGTCTAAGCAACACCTAAGACATTCCACAATATCGGTGTCATGTTCACATCCACAGGACCACACACACACACAGACACACATATTTTATTTAAATATATATATATATATATATACACATGATATGTATACAATATATAGTTACAATATATAAATATATAGTTGTATCTGGATATAATATATATAAATTGATATCCCAATATTACCGATTGTACTGTAGTTTATCTTAAATGGACACTAATGAATTGCATACTGGTCAGTGTCCATGGCAATGCTTCTGTCATTTTGTCAAACGGGACCTTTCAGGATTTACAGACAATTTGCAGGATTTACAGACACTTGTTGAGCAGTCTAACAGCAGCAGTTCAACCCTCAGCTTTAAATTAGATCTTGAGAGCCTAACCACTGATCGACCGCAGTCCCTCCCACAAGGCTGATTATTGCTTGGAATGTGCAGTCAGTGATAAATAGTTTGCACTTTTTAGAATCTCTCTCATTAAAGTATTTAATGTATCTAAGGTCACATAACTGCAGTTTTGGATTCTCACTGCCTTGAACAATTTAACACCTGATTGATTGAAAATCTGATTGTGTGTCAGCACTAGGGAAATGTCAAACATCAAAGCAGTTACATTTGTTGCATTTAGCAGATTATCCAGAGCAGTTTACATTTGATACACTCTTACAATATAGATTAGAAGCAGCTAAGGTTAAGAACCTTGCCCATCAGTGGCAGCTTTGGCAGAGTCAGGACTTAAATGCTCAACCTTCTGGTCAATAGTTTTGTCCAGTGCCTTAGAGCAGTGACCTTCTAGGTATGTAGTGGAAATCCTTTGTAGCAGATTCTTAAAATAATACTTGAGTTTAATTACTACAGTTTTCAGATTTGGTTGCTTTTTTTTTCTCCCCAGAGTACGAGAGCTTTTAGAGTCATTAACTGCAACTGTACTTCCATAGTCTATCAATCAATAACTAAAAATACTTGCCCTTAGAAGCCACAGGACACTTCAGGTCATTTTATGTTTGCTGGTGCTATGTTTCTATTATTTGATGCAATATTGTACTATATTCATCTCAAGCATGTAATTTTTATAACCAGCACAAAAATTTTACTGTATCGCATGCAATAGTTGGTGCTTCCCTAGCAAGTTTACACTGTCCTTACAATGTTATTGTCAGTTAAGCAACAGTACGTTTGAATTGTTAGGTAAATTTCATTTTGTAAACCAGAAATTTTAAATGCCCTTTGTATATAGTTTAATATTTTAAACATTAATATTACTTAAAAGACAATATGGAAACATTTAGTAGTCTATCATGCAATACAGGAATTCTTATCTACCTATATTATATAAAACTTCGCAAGGAATTTTACCATGTTATTTTCTGCCTGCAATTTAATTTTGTCAGCAGGTGTCGCAAGGGATTGAACTCATACTAGTTTTCTGTTATTCATATGTAGATAAGATGTATTTTATGGTATATAAGACCAATGTTTATTTCCTATTATAATTCTTAAGACTCACGTGTTGATCTTATGGCCAAAAATGGCACATAACTGTATTAAGAATAGTATATAATATTGTTATTATACATAATTATATCATGATACATAATTTTATAATAATCTCAGTTTATGTTGCATGCCTGCAGGAGGCATGAATAATCTGTTTTAGACTACCCAACGCAGCACAACATAGTATAGGCACAGTCATTTTACTCTCCTCCCTGCAAACACTGCAGAAACATACTAGTCTTTTCTTTATTAGCAATCATTACCCATGTTGTTTGAAGTGTAAGTCCAGCCTGAAGCATGAACCTGCTGATCTGGGCAGCTTAAAAACAGGATGCAGTTTAGTGTGATTCAGGGTTTGCATTAAGTATTTAATCAGGCAAGTAAGTAAGTAATCTTAGTCAATAAGTGAAATCAAGCTGTTTCTTTAAACTGTGTTATTGATCCCAGTGGATGGAAATAAAGATGTGTAGTCCTTGATTACATTAGTGTGGAGCTCATGACTAAACATCAGAAGGCCAATTTAAGACCTCATGACATTTCTACTGGTACAGAGAAGGAAGTATGATGACTTCAGGTGATTAATGTAGGACAATGAATACATTTTTAATGTCTTATTTGCAGTCCTTAACATGTGATAAGTGGACATGACAAGCTGAAACAGGTTTTGTTTATTAAAGCTGTTAAGGAAAATCATTATGATCATTTACCATCGAATAACAAAGAATGCTGATGGTCCAATTATAAATGTGCATAAACAGTAAGAACTTGGTATTGTAGTCAATAGTGAACATGTCAGATGCAGAAAAATGTTGACTTCATGTTAGCAAAGAGGACATAAATTGCATGATGATTGACTTTAATTGTATTCAGTGACTAATTATCAGGTCAAGCACTAGATTAAACTTGTCATAAACAGCAGAGGAAATTGTACTTTTTCTGTAGTGCATGTCCATACAGAAACAGTAGCAGACAGCAACGTGAACAAAGAATAACAGAGGGGTATAATCCTGCACACAAACACAGTCTTGGTAAACATATTAACTTATTTCCATTGACATAATGGTTACTTTACCTACCGTAATTAATGCTACACCAACATCTACCCTTAATTTTGTAAAAGTTTGTAATGTTTTGTAGAAGAACTTCTGCAAACTTCTTTGTGGGGACCAGCACAATTTTTCTGTAGTATGATAAAATGCCAGCCCTTTCTGTCATTGGGAGGCAGTTTGTTACAAAATAAACAGAAACACACCATTACATGGAGGAACAGGCTACAAAGGAAAAGCATTGGACAATATGCAGATAACAGGTGCAAGTACCAATCAAGAGGTCCAGTATTATGCTGATATAGTTGAAAGTCAGTTGGGTTGCGATGATGTCAGAATGTCTGTAAAAATTTTCCCAAAGAAATAAACAAAAATAGTCTCCTGCTATCCGAATGTTAATTATCCAAATCAGTTACTGGAATGAGGTACATTCAAATAATGGGGTTTAAAATCTAAAAGATGCCACAATGCATGAAAAGAACAACTCTCCACAGCAAAATAATAAAAAGGCTCACAGCTGTCTTGCTCAGTTCAGTTCATTCTTTTCCTTTGCTTACTATCTGTGTGAAGTTTGACATTTTCTCACCATTGTGAGTTTCCTTTCAAAAAACATGCCAGTAGGTGGGTTGGCCCTAGGTACAAGTGAGATTGTTATGACTTGTGATGGGCTACTGCTTTATCCAGGTATTTTTCACTTTTCACCCAATGTTCCTCGGCCATGTTTTGTACCAACATAAACCATGGCATGAAAGAGATGACTTCAGTAAGTGTGTTTATCTGTAAAGCCAGATGTGTTTGTAGGGCTATTTCAAAAGTACATTTTTGGGATATAACAAACTCTGCCATTCCAGTAGTTTGTGCAAGATAACAGACGACTGTCCCACCTGTTTGACAACTTGCCAAATAGTCTAGGGCAAGCTGGGCAAATATTTTCTAATGTACATATCTTTGTTTGACTAATGTTTTGGGGGTTTTTTTGTGCGTGTGTGCGCGTGTGTGTGTGTGTGCGTGTGTGATTCCATGAAATGACATGCAAATGAATCCTCCACATGAATTAGAAGAGAAACATTTTGTTTTTTAAGAGCAGAAAATATTACCTTGCTGACAGAAGGATTGCTGCTACTAAATGTATTTTAATGAAAGAATTAGAAATAGAGCTAAAAATATTGGGGTAGTTCTGTTACTTTTTCAGAAAATCTTATCTTACCTTATACACATGTCTCTTTTTCAAAGCTTCCTGTACAAATGCTTTCTTGTGTTACCTTATTCCCATCATTATTCCCTAATTTGTGAACTAATTATGAATGATAACTGAAGTGAATAAAACTCTAACCTAATGTACTGTTTAAACTGCTCTTGTAACATAATTATCCCAGTAGCTATGACAAAGTCTGTCTATGAATATGTTGTTAACCTGTTTATTTGCCTGATGGCACACATAGGACATGAAGTTTAAGACTTTTTTGCTCGTCTTGATTCTGGACATTGACTCTGGATTCACTTGTATTTACTTGGGACTTGATTTGTTCTATGTTAAGTATTATTAATATAAAGTCTATTAGGTCAGGAATACTTACAGATAGCACTAGTGTAGTATTGTTGAGTAATGGCAGCAGGTGGAGAAAACGAGAGCAGGCTCAAATGGCGGGAGGCAGAGGTCCTGCTGTCTTTATTTTTAACAATTTAATGAGCAGCCTCTGAGCCAAACTGCTACCTCATAGCATTTCACTCACTATCTGTTGCTGATCATTTGAAAACTATGCAAGTTTGTGTGGAATGTTAAACAATTAGTCAAAACCGAATACAGAACTGATTTAGTTTAAATTTTCTACTGCAATTTTCTCAGACACTTTGCTGGAACTGTCTAAAATAGCTGTCTAGGTGTTGTAATCTTAAAATACAACCAGTTTGATTGTCTCATAATTTGTTGCAATGGTTGGATTGGATTGCAGTAGGAGCTTATAACAGCAAGCAATCAATACTGTCAAGACAAATATTTCTATTGTTATGAGAACTTAACTGTTCTTATGAAAATGTTTCTTCATGCTTCCTAAATCAGAAACCTGATGTTCCTGATGAAACCTGTTCATATTTTGTCTGTATCTTTGCAGATCACACCAGCTAGCAAGGCATCCAATGGAAACCTGACCCAAGGTGACGTCATTACAGCCATTGATGGGGTTAGCACTGAGGGCATGACCCACCTGGAGGCCCAGAACAAGATCAAATTAGCAACTACCAAACTGGCTCTCACCATGCAAAAGTAATTCCTGTGCACAGTTGATTAAGACCTTCCATTATCTTGGTTTCTTTTCACTGTATTTATTCAGTAAGCTTGGGAAGGTTCACTAAGGACACCAGCAATTCACTTAATACTGTTCCACACTTTTTCTGGAACACTTAATTCATGCCATCACCTGCATAACCCGTGGCTTACTTATCTGCGTTGATCAAATAATTTGAGATTTATGTCTGAAATTTTCCCTGTGGAGCTTTTTAATTAATCACTGTATGGACATTTCATCAGCTTCTTTGAGAGGAGATTAGGCACAAATGCAATGCTGTATAAAATAGAAAGTGTTTCTCTCTTAAATGCACGGCTTAGGCACAAAAAAAGAATTTAATCATTGAG
Source organism: Parotocinclus maculicauda (assembly GCA_034780255.1). Classification (NCBI taxonomy): domain Eukaryota; kingdom Metazoa; phylum Chordata; class Actinopteri; order Siluriformes; family Loricariidae; genus Parotocinclus; species Parotocinclus maculicauda. Next base: position 10,265 of record JAUZSU010132548.1, read on the forward strand.
AGGACATGAGTTCAAGTCCTTATGATGTCAAATAGGGTCCTTGAAAACATAACTGCTCCCATTCCTGATGGGGAAGGTGGTATTGACATATAACCTAATGATTAGAACTACAACCCTTAATCTAAACCCTTCAGACTGCTGAATGATTCACTTCTAAAACGTTTATATTTCATTATTTGACAGACATCCTTACAAAATACAAAATCTTGTATAGTCAAAATATAGTGACAGCATCTGTAAAAACATAATAATAATAATAATAATAATAATAATATTATGATATTTCCAGATCCTGCAGACATGGAAAAGTAAAGAGAGTCTGAAAAAATTCACATTTACTGTTAAACTACACTGCTCACAAAAATTAATGGATATTTCTTTAGGGGATATTTCATTTTGGGGTATCCCCAATTTTTACATTTTATTTTTGTGGGCAGTATATTAAACAAAATAAAACATATACATTGATTGGAAACTGAAAGAGAAGAGCAGTGAATTGTCTGAGTGCAAATTTTCTGTAGGCATGTATAGAAAGAACTGATTTATTTGTATTTGAGTGGATTTACATTTATTGTTGATATTCAATAACGATAGAAACAGTTCCGTTTATACTTAATGTTATCTCATACAGACACACAGAACTGGTTAAACTAGTAATTAATCTGTCGCATTAGGAAAATGAATGAAAGCATCAATTATAAACACCGTTCTAAACGGTGAAACGACTTTTAAATGTGAATACTAGCTGAATTTAAGATGTGTTACACAAAGTCAGGATGATGCAATAGGATTTTACTGTGGTCATGTAAAGCAAAAATCACTTTTTTCCTCACTATAAACATTTTCCTTGTGAACTACCCTTGCCATTCACAATAGTTACAAACACAATAGTTGGAAAACACTTATGTATGCCCCTGTATGGTTCCGAAGCTAGAGAAGGACAACGCTCATGAAAGCACACATTAAAAAGCAATCACAACCTTCACACAGTCTTTGAAAACTAAAGTTACCAGTTTTGGCTTTTCAGGCATTTCTTTTTCTTAACTGTCCATATATAGGAATAATCGTTGGGCTTTGTGCAAGCCTACAAGGCAGACGTTGTTCCTTTGTATACGAAAGGTTAGAAGGTGAAGGTTTTGTACCTATCTATCACATCTGTATTATATTACATATAATGTATATATTAGGAGTTCTTCATTATTCAGTTTAGCCTTTAATATTGTCTGTATGGAGATCTTGACGTTTTGGTGAAAAACACCAAATATATCAACATGCATACACAATGGGTGGCTAACACAGACGGCTGCTTTAAAACTACACAGAAAATCCAGCTTCCCTTTAATTCCATTAAAATGCTGTAAGGAAATGTTTACAAAAATCTATACTATTAATTATTACATACAATGTAATATTTAAGAAAACTAAATGAGCAAGTACCACACAGCTGTATGACCTGCATGCCCTGGACACAGACCAAATAGACACTCACTAATTAAACTTTGCAAATCACTGATTGTTGATTGTTCGAACCAAACAGGTCGAGACGCCCAGCTCCCGTGCCCACAGCTACACCAAGAATGGACTCACCCATGCCAGTTATTCCTCACCAGAAGGTAAGAACACTCCATTCACTTACATAATTGCCCCACAAAACCAAAGACACATTTAGCAGATTACTTGATTACTTTGTTGCGCACGTCACGGTCTGTGATGATGTAAAAAAAATCTGTGAAATGGCTAAGATTTTTGGGGTGCATGCTGCTGTTATAACAAAAGAGGAACTACTACATTGTACTTAATGTATTGACTTTTTATTTACATTGTTATTCTGCTGGGATGTTTTATGGAAAACAAAATAGTACTATTTATTTGGGATTCCCATGGATTGCAGTGAAAAATAAGTCAGAGCATATGCCAGGAAAACTCCTTACATAGGGTTTTGGAGATTTGGGGTTATATAGTTTGTAAAGAAAAACATTGTATTAAATTTGAGGAAAAAATGCAAATTAGAAGTGTCTTCACTTGTGGCCTTTGGCCACCACATTACAAGAGCTTGCAAACATCTGAAATTGGCCAGTATTGCTTTTGACCGTGAGTGGAAACAATAAAACTCGGATGAACTTTAGCATACCACTCAATTTACTTCTTCTTATTCTTATCCAGCCTATGCAGAGCTATAAATCTTTAATAGGTTTGTACTGTGCAGAGACCTTCTACAAAGATCACCCAGTAGGGTGCCATTGATGGAATGTCATTCCAGGCAATGTTAATGTCTATAATCAACCATAAGCACTTGATTTAATCAAATTCAATGCCCCTCAAAACACTTCAGAAGATTAGGTGTGATTTGTCTGGTCTTTTCTGAGATCCAACACAGGACTGGACAGTAGCAGAAATCCTCTGGCAGCTCCTCGGTACATTGTAAGTGATCAGTAGGAGTGACTCTTAGTCTAGTTGGCCCTTTTCCCGTTGACTGTAGTCTGAGTGGCCAGTAGTTTTGTATCTAACACTTACTTAATGTGCTCATATGTGGTCCACAAAGCCTTTCATTCAAATTTTGACTCCATGTAGCAACGAGTTAAGATGACTTTGTCTTTGCAATTCATTTTCTGTAACTGTAGCTGTTCATGCCCAACTTGGTAGCTGTGTCAGATGTCCAACTGTGTTCGAAGTTGTTTCTATTCTGGTTAGTCGAGAGTGGATGGAACATTCATGTGTCACAGGTCTCACACAAACTGAGCCCTTAGGAACACGGGTGATGTTCTCTGCATGTGCTAATGGAGGGAAATAAATACACTACTTACCATCATGCTGGATAAAAATGTTCAAAGTTCATGTTCAGTTTATACTTTTACATATATATTTAGTCATTTACATGGTACTGTTCCTGTATCATGAATATCTGATACGTTCAACCTTACAGTCCAAGCAATTGTGTTAAGGGCTTTGCTTAAAGGCAGTTTGGCAGAATTGGGATTTGAACCCTGGACCTTTTGTTTCACAGTCCAGTCCCATTGTACCACCACAGTCCACATAAAAAGTCTTTTGATGTATACGTTTAGTCATTTACATTAAGTCATTTACTAATGCCCTCATTCAGAGCATCTTACAACTTATACAGTTTTACAATGTACAGTCCAAGCAACTGAGGGTTAAGAGTCTTGCTCAATCCCCAACAGCGGCATCTTGGCAGTACTTGATCCCTTGATTTTTTTGGCCATAGTCTACTACCTACGTCACCGCTCTCCCACTCTCACATGTACTTGCTAAGAATATTTCTTAAAAATAAATTTTATTCTGCATTGCTGTATTTAAGTTTTTGTGCTTATACTTAATACTCATGTACTGCAGCAAATTCAACTGGTCCCACATTCTACTATTATACACTGTATCTTATTCTGTGTTAATTTGTTTTATAACGTGTTGAATTCTTGCCCGCTTTACAGAGAGCTCAGCTCTCGATGATTTCTGGCTATGCTGCAGCAGCCCAACTTCTGTTGCAGTCAATCATTCTGTACCTCTAGCAAGCTGGAATGTCAGTCTAATGACTCATGTGCACCAATAATAATTATTATGTTAATGGAATGGAAAAAAAGCTATTTGAAAACATATTGTGTGGTCAAATTATTGTTGTGTTGCTTTGAAATAAGAAGAGTATGAGTGTGTTCTAATCTTTGTTTCATTATCAGCTGGGTTGACGCTGAAGGCTAGTCTTTTCTGTGTCTACAGCAAAGCTAACGCCAATTCTTCTGTCTCTTTCTGTCTATGTCTAATCTGTACATGTTGCTCCAGGTCATTGCCAACACAGCTGCCAAGTCAGTACAATTACTGAATGAATCCTCTTCGAAGTGTGCTTAAGTGTGTCTTTGTGTGTGCATATTGTTATGCATTAAAGTGCATGTACACTGTCAGTCAAATAGAATGTTTGAACACACACACACACACACACACACACACACACACACATACACATAAGAAGCATATATACTGTGTGCATATATATATAACCAGTTCTTAGAAGTCTGCAAGGAGATATATATATATATATAAGAACTGGTTATTGAAAAATGTGTGCTTCTTATTAGTCTTAGTAATGAAAGGTTCGGCTTATACATATAGTTAACTGATAATATATATAATAATATATAAGATACTACTAATTAATAGATAAATAATTAAATAAGAACTGACGATTTTTTAAGTAACTTTTCATTTAATTAAGAAAATAATACAGTACTTTCTTCATCTATGGATAATTAGGATTAACAGTAATTTTAACTCCACTACACTGAGTACTATATCTTTGTCATTGTGCTCAGTAAAATCTGTGCTTGGCTTACAAGCTCTGAAGTGCAGAATGGTTCAGCAGTTAAATTTTAAAATGTTAAAAATGGCCAAAATGGAACAAAATACATACAAAAATATTTCAAGTCCTGTTTTGGAGAGCAAAATGGATATAAGTAGGAGTAGATTTATGTAGCTTCTGAAACAGATGCTTTACAGGCCTCTGGTTGCTGCTTCTTTAAATAGTACACACAAGGGGCAATTCAAGGATTGGAGGTTAGAATTTCAGCTTAAAAGAGAAAAAAACAACTGTTTACAACTATTTTTACTGGTTCTGGGACTCGATTTAGGGATGATTAAGCACCCCTAAAAAGGGCATAGACATGCCTATTGTGCACACCAAATAAAAGTGTCATCTACAACCAGAAAGATAACAGAGCAATTCTGCAGCCAGAGCCAATCTTTTTTCATAGAAAAAGGCCTAATATGTAACTGGGAAATAAGTTGCTAAAAAAACTTCCAACAGTGAGTAAGTGAAAAAAAACACCAATGAACTCTGAATTTCTGATAAATGAATAGAATTGATAAAACAACACTTAGATAAATTTGGTAACGTATTGACAACAGTTTTCCAATTAAATGTTGTAACTCAACTTTGAATTGTTTGGGCTTTGAGGCCTATCCCCAGAGAACAATGGATGCAGGTTTAAACTTGGTATGGAAATAACACCAGTCCAACACTAAATGGGTAGTTGTCATTGTTGCACCACCTGGGGTTTATGCATCCAGCCGACTTCCCCATAACACACAGAAAATCATGTCTGCATTTGACACTCAACCCAGTCAGCTGTCTAGCAAGACACACTGCAACATCACCCAAAAATCAATTAGCATTAAAATCGTATTAAGAGTAAAAAGTATTAAAAGTAGCTTGGTTAAAAAGAATGCTTTAATAAAGATAACATTTAATTGACATGTTGAGTGACATTAATAGAGAACAAACAGTGATACAATAAACAACTCCAGTTTGACTGACAGTGTGTGTGTGTGTGTGTGTGTGTGTGTGTGTGTGTGTGTGTGTGTGTGTGTGTGTGTGTGTGTGTGTGTGTGTGTGTTCTGAGAACAAAATAACATGATTAAAGTTGTGAGGATTCTGAAGTTTGGTCACAGCTTACTGCTGCATGTTTGATTGAAGGGAATGTCATTTTCAGGACGCTAACCATTTTGAAACAAAAAGCGACAGTTTTTTCCTCTTGTTTAGCCTCAGCAAACCTTTCGTGCTTTAAAATATTCGGGATTTTATTATTAGCTCTATGTGTCTGATGTGAACTTTATACACCTCAGATACTCTAATTTCCTTTAGGTTGTTTTCTGACTAAAAGTCACTGAACCAAGGGCACCAAGGTGGCACAAGCGGTTAACACGGCTACTGTGCAGCTCCAGAGATCTCTGGTTTAGTACTAACATTGATGTCCACCTGTCTGGAGTTTGCATGTCACCCCGTTATCTATGTGGGTTTACTCTGGGTACTCAAGTTTCCTCAGACATTCCAAATGCATGCATTAGGTTATTAATGACTTTACGTTGGCCCAGTGTGGGGGTGTCTGACTTGTAACGGTGTAACTTTATGCTTGCTGTAAATAGCCATAGACGCTGAACAAATAAATAAACAATAACACTTAACCTACCTTAAAAACTTATTTGTAGTGTTCTGAAATCATGCATGTCATTCTCTCTGTCTTTGGTACTAAAACACTGACATATGTAAAGTGCATCTAATGCATGCATTAATTATATAGTTTATTTAGGTTTACACATTGAAATAAGGAGTAAAATACTGCTTTATATGCAGTCTTTGGAAATTGACCAACTGTTCCTTAATGGTAACAGAGACACCTGAATTGTTGCCTAAAGACAGTGGTTCCTGAACCTTTTCTGCACTTTTTATAGATCAGAATATCCCCCGAC
>JAUZSU010132559.1:0-16516 GCA_034780255.1 Parotocinclus maculicauda
TCTGCCAAGCTGCCACAGTTGGGTCCTTAAGCAAGGCCCTTAACCCACCATTGCTTGAATTGTAAGTCTGTATCAGTTGTAAGTTGCTCTGGATAAGAGTGTCTGCTAAATAATGTAAATGAAAATTTACTGACTATTGTACCAGACATGATGTTCATTTCTTGCTCTGCATTCTTTTTCATCCTGTTCTCTAATTATCATGACTGCAAAAGGACCACCGCAAAGAAGATACTATTTTTGTGGTGGATAATTATCAGCACTGCAGTGACACTGGCATGTTACTGTGTGTTACACATGTACAAGAGGATCAGACACAGCATTGCTGATGGAGGACTTAAAACACCTCAGAGTCATTGATGAACTGAACATAGTCCACCAAGGAAAAATACCTTTCAACAGCATCCTGTGGATAGTTGCCCATGACCGATGCAAAAGAACTGTAGGATGACTAACACTAGCTGTGCTGCAACAGATAAGCTGCTGTCTCTGACTTTACATATACAACGTTGCCCAACAACGTGTGATCTAATAGAGTGGACAATGAACAGGCACAGTTTTTGAAAAACTTCTACAGCACTGCTGTGTATGATCCACATGCATCAGCTTGTTTATGAAAATGGTTTAGATATTTCTTATTAGCCTAATATAGTGGCATTGTAGACTTCCACATATGCTTTTTTCCCATTCTCTTACTCTTACTTTTGCTTTTTTCTTTTGCTGGATCAGTTGTTACACAAATATATCCCATCCCATTTCATACAACCTTATACAATATAGCACATGATACAGACAGTTTTGATTTGGTTTTGACAAATATAATGTGTTTTGTAGTGATTATAAAGCACCTGTATGTAATATAAAGATAAGTTTGATTATGTTTTTTTTCCCATATGATTACACAAACTAGAAATAAGGGAACCAGCGGTGTCAACAAATATGGAGTGCTGTGCTGCATATAGAGGTAAAATAATAGTCTAAAATAATATCTGATCAACTGTATGTTTAGTTTACAAAATACTTTAACTACACTCAGTATCTCATAATACAGTAAATGTAAATAAATAAATCGTAATAAATAAATAAAATACAGTAATGCAGTATCTTGCAAAAGTGAGTTCTATTCTATTTTTGTAATTATTTTATTATATATTTTTATTGGACAACACTGAAGATATGACACTTTGACTATTACACTAGACTATTAGACTATTTACATTTCATTTTTACATTCCACACATGCTCAGTAGGGTTTAGGTCTGAAGACATGCTTGACCTTTACCCTCAGTTTCTTTAGTAATGCAGTGGTTATGTTGGAGGGGTGTTTGGGGTTGTTATCATGTTGGAATATTGCCCTGTCCCCAGTTTCTGTAGAGAGGGGATCATGCTCTGCTTTAGTATGTCCCAATACATGTTGGCATTCATGGTTCCCTCAATGAACTGTAGCTCCCCACAGCCGGCAGTACTCATTCAGCCCCAAACCATGATATTCTTATCACCATGTCTGACTGTAGGCAATCCAGGCAATCATATTGAGAGTGACAGTGGTATTCAGTACAATCCATTTTACTTCCGCAGTATGTGTTCAGTTTCCAGAAATGTATGCTTTAAATTGAGTGATACTGAACTAACAGAGCTTAACAATCAAAATGCTGTCCACAAACGTTTATCTAAATAGTGTATGCATGCATGAAGCAGTTTGCTGTTACACATATATAAGATGCTTTTAATGAACCTTAATAGAGTGGTAATTTTAGATTTGTATCATAGTGTGACATTGCCTACTTCCAATATGATAAACTAAATTCCAGCAATCTTCAGATGTTATGGGAAAAATATAAGATATAAATATTTATTTACCAGTATGTTCTAGCCATTAATAGCTGCTTTTTTGGATACTGTTTTTTTTATATATTTTAATAACAACAAGGAACACTAACACTTTATAACTGGTAGTAAGCATTTAATAATAGTGTATCATTCTTTTATTATTAGACATTTCCACACTGTTTTTTGCACTTCTAATTCACTTTCTTCAAAATAATGTAATTAAAAATATAGACACATCATATAACCACTTACTTTCACTTAATCAGTATTAAAAATAATTTATCCATCCATCCATTATCTTCCGCCTAATTCACACAGGGTCAAGCAGGAACAACCCAAGTCAATCCATTGTAGGGCTAAAAGAGTTTAGTGAATTCTAAAGTTCAAACATAAAATTGGCAGTATATTCTGATTTCCACATTAACGTATGTTTTATGTGTAGTATCACATATTATATTTGCACGTGTATAAACCAGGCATGCAGTAAACCAGAAGAAGTTCGAGAAATGTGTTTGCTTGGTTGTTTTTAATTGGTTCCTATATACCGTTTGCCTTACATCATTTTGAAAATCTATGTATACGTGCTTGTTTCTTAGAACTGAGGGCGGTCTGTTTTATGATGATTGAGCTTTATCCAGCAAGAAAGTGTCACATTTTGACTCCCCTGACTTGACATTCACTCTCTCTTTCTCTCTCTCTCTGTGTCTGTGTGTGCTTGAACGCGCGTGCCTGTTAATGCGAGCTCATGTGAGAACATGCTTGCACTTGCTGTCAGCTTTAGTTATTATTCACTTGCTCTAGCAGGAGACACTTTTCCCCCATCCATACGAGTCTTAAGTAATAAAGCTTTAAGCAGACAGATGTAAGCTGGGGACCAAATACACATGTATTAAAGATTTCACAGACTGTTTGATAAGGGTTGACGAGTTACTGACTGTTTTGCATCCTCTTTAACCAAATCCCTACCAGCATTAATCATTAATAACAGTTTCTCTAGCATGGATATAGAACACAGTCGATGTCGGCACAAGAAAATTACAATAGACTTTTCATATCAAAGCAGCAAAGTGAAGGAACTCGTGCAATGCTTTACAAAATTATCATGCTAAAATGTATGAACAGCATAACAGTGCAGAAATGGTTAAGCATGTAAGTGGTTACAATGATGAAAGTTCCCTTTGAGAATGCTGTAATTGTTATAAAGACCTTGAGATTGCAAGCATGAGCTGATATAATTGTTTAACAAATTTGTAGCATTTTTACATACTTAAGAATAGTACTGCGCATGACCTTTTCCCTTAGATTTGGAAATTAATGTTATATACAAAATGTGACTAACATAAAAAGCTGATGTCCATAACCAAGCAGGGCTGGTTCATTATTAAAATTTTTTTTTTTTTTTACAATGTAAGACGATTTTAAAATACGTTTTGTCTTACACATGGATATTCTGGTGTTGAAGCGCAAATCTGATTTAGCCTAAAAATGACCAAAGAAATGGTAATTTGAGGAAAGGCTATACAGTAAAACTCCACACATCTTATTTATAATGCAATACCCTACTTTACTCCTTAATACTAATATATTAATATTTATATGATGTCTATTTTTAATATTACATTTAAAGTTAAAAAAATAGAACTTGAAGTGGTCAGAGTTTTCTCCAGCAGTTAAGATTTACTCAGTTTACTCTAGGTAAGGGTAACTTTACGCCTGCTGTACCACACCCGGCTTTACCACACAGGCTACTATTTAGTTTAGTGCCTTTGCTGCACTGCCACAATTTGGACATTCTTTTAATTTACTAGTACGAGGACTGAAAAACACAGAGATACAGTTCTTCAGATCTGTTCTGCAGTAACTCCGATTGATCGCTAGAGAGCGTTTATGCCCGTTACGTTTAAGCCTTTTTCTCCGCGTAAAGCTTTGATTTAAAGCTGTTAAGCAGAGCGTGATCTGTGGTGTTTGAATACAGTTATGTAGTGGATTTCGTGATTACATTGTTAGAATATATAGCCTCACATGTGTCACATAGTTTGCGTGTGGTCGATGAATGATGCGTCCAGTGGGCTGTTTATATCGGTGGCACATTTTCAGAAGTTCCTGTGAACAATTGAAAATATGTATCCAGATTACTTGAGTCACGTCTTTAACAGCAACGTGAGGAAAAAATGTGTATATTCCCTTTTCTGTTATTCATTTCTCAGCCGTTTTGATTGAGCCTTTTTAGATGGATGAATTCAATCATAGCCTGATGAATAAGCCACGATGTGCTGTTCAGTGACCCCAAACGGTGTACGAGGTAAAGCAATATATTATAAATAGGCCTAGGCATACTGCATGGTAAGTCATTTCGCTTCATCCTACTATTCTCACTTAAAAACACATTGATTAGACATTTGCCCATAGACATTTGCCCATAATAGAGCATTTTTGCAAGAATGTTGCACACCTTTCAAAGTTAGGTTTCGAATATTAGGTATATTGAATTGAGATACTTTTAAGGCATCGTATTTTGGATTTTGTGAGATTAATGAGGTCTTATTTAAGGATATAAATAAAAAGGTTCAAATGCCAAATGTTCACTGAAATATACAATAAGAATTATATTCTTAAAAACAAGTATGGAGTTTGGTCCACTTTTGGTTCACGTTTGGCATTCCAGTGCATTTCAAGGTGGCTGATGAAGTTAAGAATGATGTGAAACGTAACGTGCCGGAAGTGAAAACCTGTAAACGTATCATATTGAGAGTAAACGTGTACGTAGTACAATCCATTCTACTGCCACTGTTTGTCTATGGAGAATTCAGACATGTATAATTTATGTTATGAATGAGTTTATGGGTGTTGGTGAAATAGCAGTGCTGGATAATCAGAAGGAGTGTCCACAAATGTTTGTCCATATAGTGTATGTAGGACGCCTTAATCAGTCATTAACTTGCTCAGATTGTTATAGACAACTAAGAATAGAGAAACACTATTTGTTGAAAGGAACACATACTGAGAAAACTATGCATTAATAAAACAAATAAATAACATAGACTAGTAGTGTACATTTGCAAATATAAAAGTTAGCAACTTTGCAAAATCAAATGGTCAGCAGTAGCCCCTTACTATTCTTTATGTAATTAATATTCTACATTGTATTTCCCTAGAGCTAAAGAACTAAGTAAACTAAAAAAAAACAAAAAAAAACAAAACTATTTCTTGGTAAAAGTGGGCAAATATCAAATTGATGGCATTATGGGTTGATGCAGGCTTTTTGGTGCGCTGATCTCCCAGATTCAAGTAACATTCACACAGTTGTAATTGCTCATTCTTTCATAATTACCCTTTTCGCCTAATAGCATTTTTAAATCGATCACTTTAACGTGAAGACTTAACACATTACTGACTCAGTAACGAAATCGACAAACAATAGAAAAGTCTAAAACCTCTGACCTGAAGATAAAATAAGCTGTATAAATATTCTGCGTTATTATATATGTGATATATCGCTGGTTTGTCCGTAATTAAAGAAATTGTAAGACGCGTGCTGAGTTGCATTGCGCGCGTTAAGTCTTGTTGATCCCACGCGTGCGGTGAATTGTAGGCGCGCGCACGGAAGCTGCGGTCTGTTTTAAGTAGCCTTACAGCAGCCTCAGCAGCATACAAGCTCATACGCACCTGTACGCTCAGCTGTTTGCTCTTTAAGTGTGTTAGTAGGGAGTAAGACGTGCGACGAGAGAGAGAGAGAGAGAGAGAGAGAGAGCGAGCGCGAGAGCGAGAGAGAGAGCGCGAGAGAGAGCGAAAGAGAGAGAGAGAGAGAGAGAGAGAGAGAAAGATCAACGTAGACTGCAATACATAATGAAGCGTGTCAGCTCTGACCTATGCGCTCGCGCTATTCGAAGTCCTGTTATGTGACATATTCACTCCTCCTCATGCCATCTTCTCATCCCTCGTCTGTGTTTACTCCCCTTCGTGCGCGGGGAGGACTTTCTCCCGCACGTGTGGGCTGCAAAGTTTTGAAAAAGAAAGTGTTTTGGTTTAGCTCAGCGCGTGTGTGATGCGATTTCGGTGGTGCAGAGGACCTGTTGTGTCTTGCTGTGCATGCACGTGCTTTCAGCTCACAGCGAGCAGGTTTGGGACTCGCGCGGCGCGCTTAACTCTAGCAGGTAACTGGTATCAGTCCAGTACGGATTCTCATACTCCACTAGAGCCCTTCCCTTTTCTCTAAATTTGCTTTCTTCTTGTCGCGTGTTTGTATGTGTGTCTGTGGGTGGGTGGGTGTGAAACAGTCTGATGACCAGTCCGGAGATTTCAGCTTATCCGTGAGTCCGATTGTCTGAGCGGTAAGTGACTGACTGTGACTGACACCATCACTCCATATTTGAGCTCCGTTACCTCTGTTCATTTCGTCTCTCTCTCTCTCTCTCTCTCTCTCTCTCTCTCTCTCTCTCTCTCTCTCTCTCTCTAAACAAGAGAGAACAACCTGCATTAAATCTTCTTCAGTAATTCCAACTGAATAACTGTTGTTAGGAGACATTCAAATTCAACACACTGAATTGAGCAGCATAATAAAATTGCTATAAACTAACACTGCACAACAGAATTGCTTACCAGTAAACCCCTGTCTTGTCTCGAATTACAGGGCACTAAACATGGCTTTATTTGCGTTATTTGGTGCCAGCTAATGACCAAAGGTGTAGGTGGTGTCTTTTGTGGTATTAGTGGGAGTGTCACTGATTGACCAGTCTGTTGTTGTCCTCAAATACTGAATTACTGTTTTTTTATATAAACATTTAGGTGCGACTCTACAATAGAGGTTTATGTAATTTTGACCAACCATTTAAAAATTATTTATATTCAATTTATATTGTTATAAATGGTTTTAATTACTTATCTATTCAAAATTCTATACTGATGAAACTACCAGAGTAACACCTTCTTCTCTTATCTTCCTCTCTTTATCTTATGTTGTCCTACTGACACATTTTGCGCAAACAACAGCCAAGATGTTACAAACCTCATTCACATGAAATATTAAAAGGTATTACATATTTTAAAAAATATAAAATATATACCAGATTAATATGCCTACAATGCTGTGCTGTGTGAAAAAACTTAAGCTAAGGCTCACATATTTGTCAGGAATTTACTTTTGTCTACCAAAATTGACAGATTGATATCTGTGCATGACGCCAAACAGCTTTTTACAGAAGCTTGCACTAACATGAACAGTCTAATGATTTTGAATGTAAATTATCTGGATATATTTTAAGGCATATAACTGTAAAGAATAAGCCTTTATAATTAGCAGCATGCATAATACTAATAAAACGCATAAGACCTTGAATACTGTAAATGCTATATATTTAAATGTATTATAATCTGTTGCTCTTCAACACTATCAAACTGTGATATAAATTATTTTGGTATTGATGACTCTATAACATATAATGTAACATATAATTACAAAGGACATTCCATAACAAAGGACACTCCTAACTTGTACATCATCTCTTAACAACTCTCATGGACTTTCACCTTTTACCTTTCTGTGCTGTATGTATAAAGAAGCATGATTTTAAATTTATATTCATGCACATGTTTCTGTTATTCTGTTTAAATTACCCTTAAGTAATGCTTTGGTTGTACCCATCTCACAATAAAAGGATTTTTAAGCAGAGCTGGTGGTATGGTTTTTATCTTTTGGCGGAATCAGGGATTGGTTTCCGAGAGAAGGAAACAAGAAATGCTTGGACTTTGTTCTGCACTCTGGCTTTGCTCTTATCTGTCCTCTTGCTTCAGTTAGTGAATGCTGTTTCTTTTCCAACATTACAGTTTCCACACTGAATGCTGTACTTCAGTAGATTGTTAGATGTGTGACTGCTGACCAATTTAGACCAGTAAAGCTATGTATAAACCTTTTTTTGCTCCATGTCAGGCTAAAACTGAATAGAGAGGGAGAGGAGCATTGTGCAGCTTTACAGTGGGTGTTTGTGTCCTTGATTTTGAACCTTTGAAATCTGTGATTTTGTTGTACTTAATACAATGTTCATTTTACCTTTACTTATCAGTAATTAACAATGTGCGGACAGTTTTACCTTGAACTGAAATTTGATAATAAATTAAATAAACTTTTTAAAATCACTTTTTTATATTAGAACCTTAAAAAAAATGAGAACATTTTTACTGATATATTCAGTCACTTATAACTACAGAGGTCACTAGTGAAAATATTATGAATAGTATTTGGCATTTTTTTGAAATTTAGTATTTTTTCTATTACAAATAATTTAAAATCAGAACAACTGCTTGAGTAAATTGTGGTGCCATGCACTGTTCTTCATAGTCACCTGACCTTATCCCCATCAAGCATTATATTGGGGCATGTGAAAACAAAAAAAGACAAGCATTTAGTAACATCGCAAGATGCTCTTTGGAATATTGTGACATTATGCTGAAATAACATGGATCATCAGGTTTTGCACAAACTTGTTAAGCCTGTGACAGCTTGAGTACATGCTGTCACAACAACAAAAGAACATACCAAATAATTGTACATTCTGATACTAATACATCTATTCAACTTTTCACTAAATTGTTGATTATATGAAGTGTAATGGAAAACATATTAAATTTGAGCTAAAAATGAAAATTCTGACTTGCTGACTTTTCAGTTGGGCCTCTTTTCAGTTGTTTTGTTCTAGTAGTGAATTGTTAGTATGTGTGGTTTTCAATTACCAACATTACTTTTTGTTTTGTTGAAACATTGTAAACTATGTTACAACTGTATTAGATGTGGTAAAGCACAATGGATTTGTGGCATATTCTTGGCATTGTAGGGGGTGGGGGAGGTGAGTTAGGATGATTGTATGGGCCTGTGACTGGCAGGTGCCCTGAAATCTATTAGTGTAATATATACTGTTTAAAAAATAAAGGGAACACTTGGAGTTACATTGTGTTGTTTAAGTGTTCCCTTTATTTTTTTGAGCAGTGTATTTTTATGGGACCCCAAAACCTTGGCGGTACCCCTGGAGATATTAGACTGAAATGCCTTTGTTTCAAATGGCATCATGTTCTCACTTAGTATATGAAAGTGCTGCAAATATGTCATTTTTTATGACCATCATTTATTATAATTTTATTTTAATGTTTAATTTACTCCATTTCATACGCACTTAATCTAATCCAGGGTTGACGTGAGCCAGTTCTAACTGGTAAAAACGGTGCATGGCAGGTACCAAACATACAGCGTATCATCGTGCACACACACACACACACACACACACACACACACACTGTAGAGAGAGTTGAGATAATGCATGTTTTTGGAATGTGGGAGAGTATGGGGTATCTAGAACAAACCTTCATAGGAAGAACATGCAAACAGGAATCTAACCAAGGATCTCTAAAGCTGTAACCATCAGCGCTAACCACTTGTGCCATCGGCATGTGCCATATTTCATCCATCCAATAAGTTCCACTTAATCCACACAGGGTCGCGGGCCAGCCGCTGCCCACCTGACAACTCTGTGTACAGAAACAACCCTAGACGGGGCACCAAATCATCATAGGGCACATAGACACACAGTCCCACACTAAGGGCCGCTTTATAGAGACACCAATTAACCTAACATGTCTTCTGACCGTGGGAGGAAACCTGAATACCCGGAGAACACCTACGCAGAAATGGGGAGAACATGCAGACTCCACACATCCACACAAAAATGACCTAGGCCACTCCACTCTGGGAATGAACCCGGGACCACCTTGCTGTGCTATATTATTTATTATTATTATTATTATTATTATTATTATTATTATTATTGGTAGTAGTAGATGCTCTTGTAGTAGTAGTAGTTAATGCTCAGTCATTTGCTTTTTTGTGTTTTTTTATTTACAGCACATTGCCACTGAGGCATTTCAAATGACAAAATAGTTTCCAATTTAATACCTTTTGCAGCTTGTTCAGCACAAGCTCAGTAATACAGACAATATAGTGTATATGGTATAAAGTAGTTGAAAAACAAAGGGACCAAAATAATTTATTTTGATTGCTGAGGCTAAGGTTTGAGTTAAGTGTAGGAGTAAATTTAATTACCTATGGTTCATGTGTGTGTGTGTGTTCATAAGTGAGGTAGGATCAGGATTTTTTTCATTGTTCATCCTTGCCATTTGTTTTAAATTGGACTTGATAACAGGACATAAAATGGTAAACAAATACCACAACACGTGGAAGCTTGGTTGGGCACACTTTCATTTCCTAATTCTCTCTCTCTCTCTCATTCTGGCTCTCTCGCTCTTATCCCTTCCCTGCAAACTGAAAAAACATAAGCTTACATCTACTCCCACCTCTCAAGGTGACAGAAACACAGTGCTTGCAGATCTTGGACCACACTGAATAGCATTTGCCAAGACATATGAATTATAAGGCTAATGGGCTTAAGAGGCTTGTTTTAACATTGTCTCTTCTTAGCCATTGAGAAGCTGGCTTAGAGAATGGTAAAAATAAATTGCAAATCAAAATACCCATTTTGAGGTCAGGATTAAAATGGATGAAAGACTCTCTAACTTTCTTTAAAAAACCCATAAAATATTCAATTGTTGGCAAATTGAATGTCTTCTTTTCTTACCATCTCCCTCTCCTAAGGAGGACCGCTTGCCAAGTGTATTATGATTGCATTTTGGCATTTAAGTCAAATGCTTCTGTACATAAGGAAAAACTGGGGCAGGACATCATTATCACAAGAAAAACACACAAACACACGGACAAGAACAAAGCAAGTGCTTTTTTGGGGATAGGTTTGAACCAAGTGCTCAGACAGCAGCAGCCTGGCCGTGTGTTTGGGCCACAAAGCTCTAATGGCTTTGGTCTATGTGTCAGCACAGCTGTGTCATAACATATCTGTCTTTGTAGTGCACACTCTTTGCTCTAATTTAGCCTATATGGGTCTCTGATTGGACAGTATTATCTGCTCTCTGGGTTGATTGGTGGCTGAAGAATTTATCTCCACTACATCTATAGCGCATACAACTGTATTTAGAATAACATACTATGCATACTCCCAGTGCAAACAGCATGCAGTGCAATATACCTGGATGACATCCTACCCGGGGCAAAATTACTGATGAGATGTACATTGCGTACTGCATGCCACAATTTTTATTTCAGTTTCGAAAATAAAAGGCAGGAAACTGTGATGAAATTGATCCAATCCTGTTGGAATGATTGAACTATTGTAATGTATTTAACAAAATGATAATCATATTACTGTACAATGTATTCCAACGCATCAATGGTTCTTAAAATACTGAAAACACATTTATTAAGACAAGATCATGATACTGACTAGCCATAGCATACTCATAAATCAGTGAATATTATATGCTTTCAGTGGAGCTGCTGTTAGTTGTGTTGCCTAATACAAAGCCTTTTCATATAATAACACATCTTTTGTCTTTTATCTGATTTTACAGTTTGTAAATAAATCGTAAGACTTACTGGCACTGATTTACTGAAGTTTGAAGGGGCAGTTATGTTCTGGATTGTCAGTTTACTTTTAGTGGTCAGCCAGTCATCAATCCAGAGAAACCATGCTTCAAGGTGGGACAAACAAAAATGCACTGTCCAGTAAACGCCTGCTCATACCCCATTGACTGCCAGAAAACCCTGCACATGTGGCTGTGTGTCAAAATGACATGTTCAAAGTAATTTACCCAATGAGTGTAATCTTTCATCACAGTCAAAGGAGTTGCTACACAAACACACCATAGACTCTCAGAAATGTACGAGCATCATTAAATGCCTGTGTCTGAGGCTTCAAAGAAGATTTGCCTCTGTTTAACTTTTGAATAAACTTTGTAATGAGTTTAATGAACAAATCTTACATTTAGTTAAGGTAAGATCTTTCTTTATTGTCATTGTAATTGTATGAGTACAAAGCATGTTTTTGGACTGTGGGAAGAAACTGGAACACCTGAAGTAAGCCCACATGGACACGGGGACAACATGTGTGAGTGTGAACCCTACTAAATTATATAATTAAATGTTCATAGTAATAGTTAAAATAAACAGAAACAAAATTTTTATTAACAGAAAGTACATATTTAAATATAAAACAATTCAAATAATACATAGACTACAATTTTGGAGAAAACTATAAGACACTGAATTATAAAATGGTCCTTAGCTTTTCAGCCCAACATAGGGCTTTCATCACACTATAGCCAAAACTGCAGCATCACACTACATCTGTCATTAAATGCTTCCTGCTATGAAAAAAATATGTGGGTGTATGCAGTCGTGATCATAGCCATAATGTATGTGACAATATCTCTTAGTCTCACATAGCCGACTGAAAGGTTTGTAGGTAAAAATAAACTGGTCATGCATGTGCTGCTGGTCAACACTTTGATCAATTGAGGTGAAGATGAATGACAATGAGTGCTTTTTATTGCTATATACAATGCTCATTGGTCACTGGTCATTTGAGAGATGTATAAGTGCATTAACATGAAGGGGTCTCTGTAGTAATTTCTCTTTGTTTCTTTTTGTTTTCGTAACATTCACATCAAACAAGACAATAAAAATGCAAAGCAGGGAAGACTGCTTTTTCTTTGAATTCAGAGTTTTCAAATTACCACTTAAATTATCATTTAAAATCATTTAAATAATCTATTCTAATTATTAAACTGTTTAGCCTGTTGTTAGCCTTTATTAAAAGTACCAGGCTATATGATAATTATTGAATTTGCAGATTAAAAACACCTCTATGTAAAGAATTTCAGGCTGAATACCTAACTGTTGTTAAAATATTCAATTTATTTATTTCATATTTAATTTCATAAATGTAATTTTCATAATTTTCACAAGATCTTCTTTTAAAATTGTTTTCTTTGCACTGTTGTGATAATGTGATCCAAAAAATTACATAAGCTATGCGTTAAAAGTTAGCAAAGATTTGATTTCCTGTTTTCCACGTCAGAGCTTGTCCATTAAGAATCATTTACATGTTTCTTAACTTTGTATGTAGCACAATTCAAGCCATGCTGTATCTGGAAACTTTCTTTCATGATGTCATTTACATTACTCATTGTACTGAGTATCGGAAACAAAACTCTTCATTGTTGGTCTTCTGGGATACTGACTTTTAGCTCGGCGTCTACCTTAACCACTGCCGACTCCCGAGTGTTTCATTTAGAGAAATTAGTGCATTCTCACTGACCCTGTCTTTTCATCTGTTACCATGGTGCATATTTTAGCCCATTCCTGGGTTTATTTTACTAATTGGTGGCATATGCTAGCTCAACACCGATTGCCTTTGATCATCTCAGATCATTACGTTACCTCATTAATTTGCTGGATGCCTTGCACTCGTTTCCTTTCTATTCTGCCACATCTCAAAGCGTATTTGAAAAATTGGATTAATAATATGTCTTATGAGCCAAGTAAAAATGAAATCCTTTTGTGGCCCATCTTTCTGTCTGGTCTGGCCTTCTAATGGTGTGCTGATTTTGTTTGCTATCATAAAAGACACAACGCAAACAATGTGTGATAAAAGGATGATCTTTTAATATGTGTTGCTATTGTTGAATTTTGGGGAATGTAATCTGGCTGGATATAAGTGGATGGAAAGTACATGCAACAGCTATGGTTTTATGTAGTCTTTTAAACTACAGGTCATGGGTACACACAGGCTTGCATGAGAATAATGTCTTCTTTTATGACACATCTGAACACAAAATATCTGTACAAAATGTAACCAACATACTACTTAGTAACTTAGCTGTTTTGACTCCACTTATCTTGATAGCTGCTACAAGGTACCTGCCACCTATCCTGGAATTAATTGGGTGCAGGTAAATGTGCTCATTGGATGGGAAGCCATTCCAATGCAGGGTCTCTTAACCACATCACCTGACCTTATTTGAACACAGGTCCTCAGGAAATTTAGATTGTAGATTTACAGATTGCTCTTGCCTCCATGTTGAGCTGCCTCTTGCTATGTGTTATCATTAATGAACATACTATGTTACATTGTTATAAACTGCTATAATAAAGTAAATCAAGACGCCAATAGAAAATGCCAATTTTCTGGTAAACAAAGCAAGTTAGTTTACTGGCCTTAAGTATTATACAATGTATTAATTTATTATTATGACTTCTGGTACAGTGTCAATTTGATACTGTAGTCAGTACAGTTTGTGTCAAAGTTTTGGTTGTTTTTAATAATAGTGGGCTCTGCTACATAGCATAAATACAGTTGCATGTTGACAGCTTTGGTTGCTGCTAAATTAACTGCTGCGATGATGAAAAGTAAGCTCACAAAAAGAGTATCCTGTGACTGCTACCATACCTAACAGCGTGTACTACCTCCAAGAGCATGAATAACAGCTAGATTCAATTTGGTAATTTAATTTAAATGGCAAAACCTGGTTGTCCAGCAGCTCTGTGTAGGCACTGTTGTTCAAATGTAGTCCTCCGGTTTGAACCACATTGCACACAGTCCTCATTGAAGGCGTCCTGAGGACATCATGATGCCTACCATCATTCACATACAGACAGAAACGAGATTCATCTGACCGAATAACACGTTTACAGTCATGAACAGTCCTTTGTCCACTGTAATCATCTGTAAGCAGAATTTAGCAAAGGCCTCTTGTGTGCCACTCCGCTGTGTTCAAGGTATGCAGTTCTTTGCTTGTGTTCATTCAGTAATTGGTTGTGAAGAACCTATGTTGACTTCTACAAGCAATTCTAGCCTGGAAGTAAAGTAATTTTAATTCACAAGCCGGAAAACATGCTGGCTGTCCCTGTCTGTCAGCTTTGTGTTTTTGCCACATTTCTGATGAGAATTTTTTCTATTCTGGGATTTTTGCCATTGCTGGTAGATCAGTATGACTGTACACTCCGATTTAACTGCAAATTTTGCTAATTCCTTCACACTATGGCCTTGAAATTACACATTAAACATGCATGGTGATACTAAAATCCCACTTGTGTGGAAATGTAACAAAACAACAGCGTACATTATATATTAGTAGTAATAAATCTGGCTTGCTATTACGAGGTGGCATTATTCATAGATTTAATTTAAGGGTGACTCATTAAACTGTTTCAAGGATAGTTTACTAAAATGTATGTCCTAAATAAAGAATTATATGTGCTGTCTGCCTGTTTTTACTTTACATGTTGCTTCACATCACACAGAGTGCTTTATAGCCTCATGATAAATCAGTTAACAGATAACGCAGATAAAACGTTTTGTTTTTTTGTGTGTCACTGCCAAATAGGGCACCAATAATCCGCATCAATTATGTTTATGGCATGAAATGAGATTTAGTTTCCTATTTAAAACACTATAGCCGGTTATTGCATTGTTGATTTCCAATTCCAGAGAAATGCAAAAATGGTACGACAAGATGATTTTACACAGCCACTCACATATGACTGCTAAGGCAGCATTCGCATGTGGTTAGTGTAGTCACCACAGCTCCAGAGATCTCTTGCTTGATCCTTGCATCGTACTCCTGGGTGGAGGTTACATATACTCTCCATGCTCACAGGAGCTTTCTCTGAGTGTTTTTCTTAGTGTTTTCTTCTGTATTCTGCATGTTAGGTTATATGGTCTCTCTAAATTACTCCAGTGTTCGGTGTGTTTGAACAAAATCGTTATAACCTTTGCAAACAGTCACATGGTAGCAACATTGCACTGCATTGCATTACATTTAAATGCAAAAAATGCCTTGCTGATGTAAGAGGAGAATATAAAGACTGGATTAAGTGTGTAACTTAATAACTATTTTAACTATAAGTAACTAAAATAATGATTTGTTATTAATAAGTTGTGTAAAGAGAATCTCTGAATGGACCGCATGTTGAACCTTGAACCAGATGTGCTACAGCAGCAGAAAACCACACTGTGTGCCACTCCTGTGAGCTAACAACAGGACAGTGAGTCTACAATTCACATGAATTTACCTAAATTGAACAGCAGAAGATAAAAAACAGGTTGGTCAGAATTTGGTGTAAACAACATGAAAGCATGAAAAGATATTTTCTTGGCATGCTTTGGGCTTCTTAATACCATGTGAGCATTCTTTAAACATCACAGCCCACATGAGTAGCATTGCTGATTTTGTCCTTACCTTTATGACCACAGTGTACCCATCTTTGTATGGATACTTCCATCAGGAAAATGCACAACATGACAAAGAGTTCACTGTACTTAAATGGCCTCCACAGTCACCAGATAACAATGAAACAGGAAGAGGAAGTAAGGCAATTCTGAACGTTAAAGTTAGGCCAATCTGGTAGTAGCAAGGTGACTCTAATAGAAGGTGGCTGGTGAGTTTGTATATACAGTGCATCCGGAAAGTATTCACAGTGTCACACCCACGCTCTGCTCGGCGGACCACACCCGCATTCACACTCGTTCACCGTCACCGATATACTAATCATTATCACCTGCACCTCATTTCACCTCCCTACATATACATAAAGCCTGTTTTCTCTGCAAGTTTGCGTTTGCCTCCGCTACTTCCTACGTCTGCGCTGACACACAGCACTTCACTTTTTCCACATTTTGTTACGTTACAGCCTTATTCCAAATTGTATTAAATTAATTTCTTTTCTCAAAATTCTACACAAAATACCCCATTATGACCATGTGAAAAAAGTTTTTTTGAGAGTTCTGAAAATTTA
>JAUZSU010132570.1:0-16516 GCA_034780255.1 Parotocinclus maculicauda
TTAATTTAATACAATTTGGCATAAGGCTGTAACGTAACAAAATGTGGAAAAAGTGAAGCGCTGTGAATACTTTCCGGGTTTGCACTGTATGTCGGAACTTACTTCACACACGCATCACTTTCTGTAAGATATTTGTTTTCCCAGTGCTCTGTATGTGCGTAAACAAAGTAATGTGGGTTTCTTATCAAGTCATTTCCATCTGTTATATCTGCTTTATCTGCATGATATGATTTTAAAAAAGTACTTTGACAAATTAATATCAGCTGACCTTTACCTTAAACAGGGATTAGTCCATCCTCCATCTTTTCCTCCAATGGCCAACAGGGGGCTCTGTTGCAGCGGCAGGGAGATGATCTCGCGTTCTTTCCTTTTCTATCAAGAACATGGGTACCTGTGTCTGTACAGAAACCTGATCTAATCTGCTTGACTTAATAGATTTTACTGCTAGACCTGTAGTGCGCATTTCTGTAATGTATTACATTTGGTTTCTCCATAATATTGATCTGTGATATCAGAGCTTTTCAAAAACCCATCAGGACAACTTGAGAATGCTATTTATCAGTTATTACTTTGTTAAGCTAAATGAGAATAATTAAGTAATGGGTTAAATTACTCTATTCTGAGTCAAATGGATTTTTGTTCAAATATGCAGTACAAAAAGGTGGATTCCTCTGCCGTGATTACGATCTAGCAGCAACTCTGCTTCCCTCCACAATGCACAACAGTAATTATGTGAAAATAACATTTAATAATCTTAATAAACAGCCAGATGGAAGCACATTTAAGCTGTAAAAAGTCAAAATCGTAAGGATCCCGTTTGCAGGAATTATCCCGTCTGCTCTCCAAACTTGAACTCTGTCCAAACAATACCTTCATAAGAATGTTCACAGGCTCTTGGCATATTCCCTGTCATCTTTTGCAAGTTTCTTTAACAAGTAGTTAAATAATGCTATGATACAGTCAGTAGTGCGCAGTGGAGCTGTGTGCGCATGGTCTTTGCAGCCAGTAGTGGGTGTGGCTGCACTGTATCCCATAAGATCGCTAGTACACACACTCAACCTGCACTTGTCACTCACTGTGATAAGGGCAGCCTAGAAGGGCAAAGAGCTGTCTGAGTGATGGACCTGATCTCTAACACTATTACAGTTACTCAATACCGCTAGCGTCATTTACGCAATCTCAGGGAGAGTCCACCCCAGGGTGAATATTGCTTTGAGGAGAGAGTCTGCAGAAGTGAACCACATTGTGATGGCTTTTGCCATTTTTTCCCCTCAGTACAGGTTATGTACAGTTATGGTCAATATTATTGGGACCCACTGATTAACAAATACACCATGTAAGAGATCTCCTGTTTATTTACACTGGTTATTTGTATCGTATATATCAAGTATACATATACTCAAGTGTAATTAAGAAAAACACAAGATACAAAAAACTAAAGGCAGTATTGCATTTTGTAGGCAAAAAAAAGGATTTAAAAAAAAAAACCAAAACCTGAAAATATTTACAGGACACCATTGACGGCACCCTTTGTTCAGTTTAAAACAACAGACTAAGCTGTGATTAATTTAGATATGTCAGTTCTGACATGGTATTTATTAACCTAGCAATGGTGGATTTGATTCTAAAAAAAAGGCCAGTTATACCAGAAATGCTATTAGCGGTCTAAGAGGTTACAGGATTATCGCCAAAGACATTGACGTGACTTCAACAGTTTGAATTGCTATCAGGAAGTTTTTCCACTCATCAACAACCATCCAGGTGGAAAGTTAGTTCATAATGCTTCAGGCTAAGCTGGAGACATCTGGAGTAGTGGCTAATGAACTGGACTATGGACCAGAAGGTTCAGGGTTCAAATCCCACCCCTGCTGAGCTAAGACCCCTTAGCAGGGCTCATAACCCACAGCTACCTGGATTGGAAGAGTGTATCTGGTTAAGGGTCTCTGCTAAATGCTTTATGGGCAAAGGACAAGGAGGACCCCACCGCTTATAAAAACACACGTAAAAGAATGACTGAACTTTGCCAAAACTTACATAGAAATCAAAATCATCAAAAAACCTTCTGAGAAAATGTTGTATCAAGATGAAACCAAACTAGAGATCTTTGGCAATATAGACTGCATTATGTTTATAGACGACGAAATGAAACCTATATAGAAAGGTACATACTCGTATATGGTTGGTGCCAAATGTTGTGCAACCGAGTATTAAGTGAAGGGTGCCTTTAATTATGCCAATGTTATATACTTTTTCTTATTTATTTCTAGTGTAAATGGCTTTTTTGTAATTCAAAAACTTTAATAGCATTGAAAAATGCATTCAACAAAAATGCTGACTTGCCAACATAACTTTTTTTGATAAATACATTTGGTCATGCTAAGTACACATTCACTTATATCCAAATATAGTATCTTATTTATACTAAACAAGCCAGGGTGTTAAATCATGTAAGATACATTTGTGGGTTTTTTTTTTTTTTTTAATCTCCCATAATGTAGGATGAACATTTGCCAAATATGTCTATATGTATATAAGTCTTCTGAGTGAAATTGCAAAGTTTATAAAGTGTGTTGACCTGTTCTTGCAATACTCACTTGTTTCATTTTGTAGAATCATTATCAAATTTAAAAGCAATTCTGAACACATCATGTTCTGGTGTTCTGTCCTTTTTTTCTTACTCGGCTCATGCCATGCGCTTGTGTTTTGGTATTTCAGCTAAATTAAAATAAATGAATTGCCTTAATATATATTTGGTTGATTTAGTTAGTCTTTTTTTGATCATTGTAGGTTATCAGGGAGAAAGGCTCTACTGAGGTTCTGAAACTCTACGACACAGCCATGGATAAGCTGGAAGGACTGAAGAAAGAGTATGACAACTTAAGCAAACGATATAGCGAGAAAGTAGCCAATCACAACACTGACCTGAATCGACTGGAGCAGGTGGAAGAAGAGAACAGACAGCTGCAGAAGCAGATTGACAATTTGATGAAGCAGAGAGACACAGCTATTCACTACCAACAACAATACTCTGCCTCTATACGGAGGTAAGTTACTTTAGCTGTGGTTATCCTGGTGGATAGTTATTAAAAAAAATTTGCTCGTCATTTGGTTTGATTTTAATGAGTTGTCTTTTTGGAGAGAACCATTACAATTCACAATCGTGATCAAAATCAGCGGCTGATCAAGCGTTTGGTGTAATACCATACTGTACAGGTTTTAAGTTGGTTAAATCATTAATTTTAATCTGATGTACTTCTGAATTGACAGATTCACAGCTTATTTTAAATATAACACACTTGCTTCTAGGAGATTATTTGAGGGGTGAAGTATGTGGAGGTTAAGCAGCACTTAAACAAACAAGTGACAGGAAGGCTCCAGTGTGACTCGCTGGCCTGGTCAGTTGTTTCATTGTGGGATTTTAAGTATGCTTCCCACTTGGGCAGAAGAGCACAATTGGTCCTGTTCTCTGGATAGCAGTACTAAATACTCTCAGAAATAGAGCTCTTTCTGCTTTCCTTTTTCAGCTTTTGCTGAATCAGCTCGTTTAAAAACATGCCATAGGAGGTCTCGCATATTTCTGGAGCCAAGATAGATTCTACCCAGCTAGAATGACTGCTGTTATGCAATAGGGGAAGGGATTGGCAACAACTAGAAATTGAAAGAAAGAGTTGTTTATTTACTGGTTGGTAACCTTAGGGCATATTCTTCTTAAGTTACATCATGCTAGTTATAGAATTATTGTCTTGAGTGGTACTCTGCTCAGAACTCTGACCACTGTTTCATTTTGATGTTCCAGGTTTGATTCAGTGCAGCAGGAGCTAAACAAGTCTTCGGCTCAGAATAAAGAGCTGCAGAGAGAGATGGAAAGGCTTCAGTCTGAGGTTACGCGTTACAAGAACTTCCAACTGAAGGCGGTAAAGGATGGCGAGAAGTACAAAGAGGAGCGGGACTCTGTGTTTAACGAATACAGGTTGATCATGAGCGAAAGGGATCAGGTGATCAAAGAAGTGGACAAGCTGCAGTCAGAGCTGGAAGCAGCTGAGGCCCGTCTCAAAAACACTTCGTCGGAAAGGATGGTAGCCAGTGAGGAGCTGGAGGCACTCCGACAGGTATCACTTAAGCTGACGATAGGACATTTTGGCTTCTGAAAATCAGATCAGTGCTATTCCTCCAATGCCAAAGGGTCCTGTTCAGGTTCGGCTCCAACAGGATCTATTGGGAACAACCACCTTATGTTTTGTTTGTACACATTATGGTTGTTTATAAGATATTACCATAGTCACAATCTTTTTAGGATATTGTTATGTAAAATTAATTATATATTGACAAGAATACTGTGTGCAAACGATACATAAATGTGTCAAGAGATACCACTGAAACCACAGGTGGAACGCTACCACCTACACAGCATCTGAACAGTTAGCTCCCTCTCACGCTCATCAAATCCATCGTCGAAGTGTAGAAATACATGACAGTGCACAGAACAGGCACACATCAACAATCACACCCTGCAGAACCAAAATATAAAAGTGCACCACGGGATATAAACATACAACAATGGCTGCACACAGCCAAGAGGGAATGGGTCCCCTTTAAAAGACAATAATTTACAGAACAGGCAATGCATTATCACTTTGTAAACACGCAAACCCTTTAAGCAGCCTACAGACTTTTGGCAGAGAACATTGTGACACCCAAAATTCAATTAAATTCAAGTTTATTTATATAGCGCTTTTTACAACTTAGCATTGTCTCAAAACAGCTTCACAATATTACACTGTCTTAAAAGGCCAATCCCAAGTTGAGCAAACCTAGAGCGACAGTGGAAAGGAAAAACTCTAAAATGGTGGGAAGAAACCTTGGGAGGACCAAGACTCAACAAGGGACCCATCCTCCATGGGTGGCCTAGATGTTAACTAAATAAATACCAAAAGTCTACCAAATTATAGCAAAATTAGGTCAATAAATAAATAGACTAATAATAAAATTCAAATTAGTAATAGAAAAATTAGAAAATAAACTAAATTATAAAACAAAATGGATTATAAAATTAGTCCATAGTGGGAGGTCCTTGCACTCTGGTGAGACCTGCCTCCGATGTTGAAGACAATCAGAGTGACGCCGAGCCGGAAGAACATCCAAGTGCGTGGTGCCGGAATCAGCACCAGAACATCAGCTCTGAGAGAAAAGAGAATATGTAGTTAGTGATGGGTTAGGAGCACAGAGTCTATTATCCATTACTGATGCCCTGTGCAACATGAAAACTCCGGCAGCACTAACTATAGCAGCATAGCAAAAAGGAAAGAACCAAAAGTTAACACAGCCAAGAGGCAAGAGCCATCCTGAGCCATGTGTCCCAGTCTAAATCTAGCTAAAAGCCTGAGTAAATAAGTTTATGTTGTTTGTTTGTTTTTAACCTAGACCTAAAAATGTAGAGCGTGTCTGAATCTCTAACTAAAGTGGGAAGTTTATTCCATAGGGGCGGGGCCAAGTATGAGAGAGCTTTTCCCCTGCGGTTACTTTTTTAATTCTAGCATATCTGTGATACAATTTCCTTTCATAATCTGTTCATAATTGTAGTACATTACTATATACCTTTGATTTGCATTGCAAAGTCTCAAATACTTTGTTTAGGAAATGAACTTATTAAAACTAAATCTTATGACTAATCAAAAGCAAGAGTTCAATGTTGTGCATAATCCGTGTGGATAAAAACAGCAGTATTTTTCTGACTTTCTCTATGAGTTTAGAACATGGATTCATTTTCAGAACTGGTTTTTAAGTGTCACTCCCTGCTGCGGTAAGCCGTCGGCTTTATTTGTTGATTTGTATGTCTCTTCCTTCCTCTCATCTCATGGATGGAAAGCAAACCCACTCTTGGGTGACCATTAGAGGCAGATAATCTGTTGTGATTAGATACGTTTTTATATGGCAGCACCGACCCTGGCTGGGAGAGACGAGGGCAGCTTTTTAGAGCTGAAGAATAGAGCAAGCTGCTCCAGCAGCCTCTCGACGTTGCTCCTGCTTTTATAGCCCAGTGGCCAGGACAGCTGTCTATTCACATGGGCCTGCCAATTAAGCACATTCAGCAGGGTGCTGGAGAGACGCCCGGCCAGAGGTAAGCAGAGAGCTGATCATCTCATCTCCTCTCATAATCTCTTCTTTCCACTTCTCCTCATACCTCCTTCCCCCAAAACTGTTCTACCTGCTACACTTGTGAAAATGAAAATTACTTTGTGAGATTTCATTCTACAGAAAGAAATGACCGCACTGCATAGCTGAAATGCAACGCGCAGCTTCAGGGATTCTGCAGGTTAAGTGGATGAATATGACCTATTAGCATGGCCTCATAAACAGGGCAAGGGTTTAAGCTAAAATTGGTAAAAAATTCATTTTAGGCCATTGATAAAACACATACTCATTCACACTCTGGGGTTGTAATAGCAGCCAGTGGAACAGTCATTAATACTCAGAGTGGTAGAACCACCGTGGGCAGGGTGGTTACTAATAGATGCTGTGACCAGTAATTAGGCTACAGACTGGTGTTAAAGTGTCGAGACTTCGGGAAAGCGATTTGTGGAATAATTAGTCTCCAGCAGTTTATTGATGGTACGTTCATACTTTTCCATGTGTTCGTCTTGGCCCCTCGGCCCACATTAGCTACCCTCTGGGTCTCCCCAAACAGTCATCCCATCTAATTAATTGAAATTAGGTCAGATCAAATGCATTTCAAGTTTCTCATATTGAAATTACCTAGGGGAATGAATTTCCAATTTAGAACTTGGGATTTCTGTCTTGTTAAATGGTGCTAAACGACGGTCTTAATATGCACGTAGCAGCAATGCAATTGAGTAATGGCTGCTAATCTGAGGGCATTGTTCTTGTTGCCGTGTTTATGCCTCTCCATTTAGAGGGTTTCATTGCTCAAGTCTGATTTCTATTCCTTTAAACAGCTTGATCATTTAGAGTAACACACACCAAAATAAAATAATAAAAAGAAATCGAAAAAAAAAATACAATTGAAAGAACCAAATGGATGAGTATATTAGTAAAGCCGAGGTATTTGGAGTATTAAACTTGAAAAATATTTGGATATTAATGTGGTGGTTTATGTAAGCAAATGATTTTTTTTGTTTTTTGCCATTTCATCACTGACTAATATGACCATATATGACTTGGATTCATCACTCATTCGTCACTTTGCACTGATTGTTATTCCATCTTTGTGAACTTTATCAATATCTTGTTTTTTTACCCTTTTCCAATTTCAAAGAAATTGGATTCTTAGCTGCTACCCTTCCAAAAAGACCATTCCTGACTTCTTCAGACTGTAGAAGGGTCGACTTGGCATCGACATTAGGCTGCCAGTTTTTTTAATACTGCATACAATTTAACTGTTTGTAACTGGTTGTATTTTATTCAAGAGGCTGATTAAGTAACTATACATAGTCATTTTTCCAGTCGTTTTACCTCTGAACTGTTGAGGCATGGACCCCACAATACCTCTGAAAAGTCCTTTAGGATCTGGCCACAAGATGTTAGCAGCAGATCCATGTTCTGCTGTTATAAGGTTGTGAATGTCCAGCTCATCCCACAGATGCTTAGTCAGTTTGAGACTGTTTGACATGTCCCTCAAACCATTCCTGAACAATTTTTCCAATGTGGCAGCATTATTTTGCTGAATGAGACCATTGTCATTAGGGTATCGGTGCTGTAAAGGGATGTACTTGGTTTGTAACAGTGTTTAGGTAGGTGGTGCTGGTCAAAATAATATCCACATGAAATCCATGTCTCAAGGTTTCCTTGAAGGTCCTTGTTCAGAGCACCACACTACTATTTTTATTCACTTCACCTGTCATTTAATGTAATGTTTGTCATTGTAAATCATATATAATGATATAATAATGATTGCATAATCATTGAGTTTTTAGTTGCAACTTTAAATAAAATATATGCTGAATAACATGGATCAGATTTTCTTGAGTCCATGCCAGGTCGAGTTTACGCTACCTTTACGACAAAAGGGGAACAAATACTAATAAAAACGTTTCACTCGTATTGCTATGCTGATTATATGATTTGTAATGAAAACTGATGCATTAAATCGTAGTAGTGGGTTGCAATTTTTTTGCCCATCACTGTATGCAGTGTATTATTTATAAGCAACTTGATTTCAAAAGTAGGACAGTAAAGTGCAAGAAAGTTGGTTTGACCGACTCGTGTAGGCTGTGTTTCTCGTCTTAGATTAATGAATTGTATCTAACTGTGGTGATGTAACTTTCTGCATTTAAAACGTAAAGTATTTATGCTTGCTGGTTCACCCCAACTTGCTCACTTGTTTTTAATGATAGATATGCTAATCAAAGAGTAAATTTTGCATACAAATAAATAAATCCAGCTCATGGGTAACAGACAAAGGCGAGTCTAGGATCGTGTGTGTGTGTGTGTGTGTGTGTGTGTGAGAGAGAATATATAAAAATAGTATAATAATAATTTAGCGCTCTCATTTCCACATTTCTAAAGGGCAGAAATCGTGGATCATAGCATTTGCCAGACAAAGCGGGGCTGCTGTATTTTTATTGTTATAATATTATGCTTAAAGCATAGTTTCTATTCTTAAAAGCAAAAAAAACCCCAAAAAACAAAAACCAATTTCTCTTATTTTAAGGGGTACTGGGATTCAATTGAGGGGTGATTTGAGCACCCTCAAAAAGAGGATAGACACACCAATGATAACAGAACTGATTTCAAATCTAATTCTAATGTACATTCTTTTTATATAGGACTTGAATTGTTATTGTAGTCTGGCTGCAGTGTTATAAATAGTCAACAGTTAGTCGTGCATTTGCTATTGCTAATTTTCTGGCCTGTAAACATAACCTGTATTTATTTTGTTCCACTGACCTTTATAACCAATTGCCAGTGTGCGAGTCTGATCCATGTGCCCTCAAGCTTATCTGAGCATATTGGGTCAGTTGATGTGTGTTCTCTAATCTGGCCTTCCCCTGATGTTCCAAAGGTTTTTTTTTGTGTGGTGTGACTTTGATTCTGTTTTTTTCACATTGGTCTAAAGAGGCCAACTCTTCAGGGAGAAGCCTTTGGTATGTCCCTTGTAAAAAGTCAATCTTTCCCTCTTGTGTCTTGATTACGAAGCCTTATAGGCATTTACATCTGTATTAATAGGGCCAGGCCTGACCCTGCGTGTGTCTGGCTGGAGCAGACCTGGCAGATTGATTAACAATGGCTACAGCTTCACGCTTGTCACAGCGTGCCTGGTTGGGGGACTCGAGGGCCCCAGTCTGCCAGGGCCCTGAGGGAGCACTGGACCCCAGAGCGTCCTTTAGCCCAGAACAACCCCCCTCCCCCCACTATAGGGACAGGATTAACCCTGTGGAATCACAATAGACGCACATGTCCCCTCAGCCAGGGCTGGCCTATTCAGACCTGCCTTACTTACACCCTAATAAGGATTAAGCTTAATGAACTGGAAGGAGTTAACAATAAATGAAGAAGTCCTTTAAGCGGCCTCTAATTCCATTTCATGTCTCGGTGCCTTTCTTCCCCCCATTCTCTCCTGCTTCTATTTGAACACAAGGTGTAATCCTCTTGAATATCAAAGGTGGGAAGGGAGTATGAATTTAGACTTCACTTTCTCTTGGAAATATGAAAGTCAGCCACCATCTGCCACCATGAGGCACTGCTTTCCTTCAATGACCATTATTTATGTCCGGAAATAGGCATAGCTTTCAAACCCTCTTTTGCTCACATACGTTGGCACTGTAGTTATGGTATATAAAGTGTCATATATAAAGGAATTGAAATACTTACTATAAACCAAAGTCTGTAATTAACAATGCATTTTTAAATGTGGAACCAGAAGGTCCAGGGTTCAAGTCATGCCACGTCCAAACTGAAAATGACGGGACCAATTCTTGGATTGTACGCTCTAAGGTTGTATCAGCTGTAGGTCACTTTGAATAAGTGTGTCTGCTAAAGGATTAAAAGGCCATGGAGATGCATTTGCATTCCCTGAGGAACGCTGGTAAGAGCCAGGTGTAAAGAACAGCAAATTCTGGTGACTTTGGTTTGAATCCCAGTCTGGGCTTGCAATGTGAATGTCTGGTGGTGGTGTTACGCAGGAACTCATACTTGGCTCTGTATCACATTTCAGTAATAATGGCAATAACTCCAACATTAGCTACACACAAAAGGGAGGCTTTTGGACATTATTTAATTTTTTTCTTTTCACACATTGGTTTCCACATTCATGTGGGGTTTGTTGGGGTTTGAGACATGGTAATTATGCACATTGTAAATAATTCATTTATGGATTATATAAAAGATTTTTATTCCAGTAGAAGGTTGGATCTATAATATACTGGAATATAGTAGTTGCATATGGGTTTTGCTTTGCCCTCCTAACCAGTATATGAGTTTTTATTTTTTTGGTCCGGACCTTTTCTTGACTGAAACAATGTCCATTTGCTTCCATTTCTTGATATTTTAGACAGATTAAATTGCAAGCATCAGCACTTGTATCTGACATGACCCAAGTAACCAAATAATATATATAAAATGTTTAATTCTTAACTATTAAAGTTAAAAAAGGGCTTGTATTTACTTACACTTACACCATATGCTTTAAAGACATTTATTTTGGAGGCTGTATATTATTACATATTATAAAGAGAAATGAGAGAGATGCTAAAGTCATAGAGAGCAAAAAAGGGAATAGACACAGTGGACAACCGTTAGCCAGCCTCCTCCCCCATCCAAACAGGCTTCATGGCACAGACATCTGCCTACTAACTCTTCAAAGCAAAGCTCAGTCAGGGGTCGGCCGTGGGCGATTTGCGAGGTGTCAGAAGTCGTCATCAGGGTTGATGCTGTGCTGGCCTTTGCATGCCTTAGTCTAACAGAAGGTCAGGGTCCAGTGAGCCACACACTGCACTCTTAGCCATTCGGAACATACTGTAGCTCATTCTTTACGGCTGTTGTAATATCACCTCACAAGTGCCTACAATTCCAAAGCAATTACTTATAAACTAACACAGGGGGCAGATAGGGCCAAACTAAGTTCAGCCCCTGTCTCACTCTGTTGCTGGCACACACAATGACCCCACTTGTTGAGGTCAGGATAATCACTCTACACATCTCAGCAGTAACTCTGATGGCTCTGTCTAACTTCAAGACCATCACTGATTGGACTATGGGAACAGGAACTGTTAGGCTACAGTGCGTTCCATTTCAGAGTTGAGATTTTAATTTAATGGTGGAAAAAGTTACTATTGAATGTCTTTGTTTATTGAAGGTTATCAGAACTGTCTTGCTGTCCTTGTCATTTATTAGAGCTCAAAAATGATGTTGGCTCTCTCAAAGGCAGTTGTTGCTTTAATGACATAATTTTCATCTAAGAACGTGCTTATGGGGCCACACCTGAGACATTTTTGTAAATATATTTTACATTTATATGTGTAAAAGCTGACAAAGAAGGATGTTAACAATTTGATCTTTTGTGAGCGTTACATGTTTTTGTAAAAATAGCTACAAAATATGCCTTATGCCAAGGATTTCTCACATTTCCGAATGATTCAGCAGTGCCTTTTGATATTTTATTCAATAAGAATTGTAGCTTGCTAACTGTCCAGTACAAAGGCGAGTTTATTTTTTTGTGTAACATTTTCGTTTAAAAAAATAAATAAAATCTGTTATTAGCACACTGGTTCCCACACAGAGATATAAGTATAGAAAATAATGTGGGATACAATAACATTTCTCACAAACTAAGCCATAAGATTCTATCTAAAATAAATAAGTTTCAGTAGACTAATGTAACTAAATCCTTATGATTTATGATATATGAGGTATATCTTAGGTGTCAAACAACAAGGCTGTTGTGTAGTTTTTTGTTTTTAAGGAATACTATTCATTTTTGTAAAATCTGAACTTATTTGGCCTGCTTACTGTCCTGTACAATGTGTAGCGGTGTGCCATAATTAATTTTTTTCTTTATCAACTTTTCATTTAAAAGTCAAATTATGATTGCATGTATATGAAATATGAGCTAGCAATATTAAACATGTGTATGGAATAATGTAACATCTTCATCAGAAACAAGTTAATGTAAAAAGCCATAATTTTAAGACCAAGGTTTCATTAGACTAAATTCAAATGGAATCTGGATGAAGAAGTTCAGCAACCAGATACAAACAGGGGGATAAGTTGTTAATAGGAGTGAGGAGTGAAAGACATCTCAACATGTAGTCAGTTGGAGCGACTTATTGATTAATAAAAAATAAATAAATCGAAACTTATATATATCAAAGTTAATGCCCTTGATGTCATCACATCTTTTTTGTGAATCTTTTTTTAATCTATATACTATATCCTAAGCTGCATTAAACAATATATATTGACACAATTGTTGGTAAAATTGTCGTTTAGGACACAGGTTATACATTATATACCTAAAATGTGTTCACTTAAATGGTCTATTCTATATTTAATGATAATAATAATAATATGTGTAATTTATATAGCGCCTTTCTCAAACCCAAGGTCGTTTTACAGCAAGTATTAACACACAAAAATTTACACAACAAGATACACAGTTCAAGACAAGCAGGAACAAAAAAAACATTTTATATATGTATATATATATTCAGTGACGTTTTTACCCTGTAAACGTGTTTAATGCTGAAGTAAATGATTTGGGAGGCAAGCTCTAATGCTCGTTCTAAATTGAGAGCTCACTGTTTAATAGGATGGCACTATTTGTAATCTGGCTGCTTAATGAGAAAAACAAATACTTAAGAAGTAAATTGAGATGACATGATGGGAGCTGAAAACCTTAAGATAAATATGACAAGAAAAGATAGATGGATAAATAGTGTACATTAAGTAATTTTGAAGTTCATCAGCTTGTCCTGTCACTTAATATAAGCATATGAATTAGTACTTTTGAACACATTCGAAAGGGTTTTCAAATAAACAACTTTACTACAAATCAAGTTGATTCTAACAGATCATGTAGAATCGTGCAAGCCTGTTTTTAATTTACTGCAGACTACTGTAGTGTTGTCTTTAGATGGATTAAACGCAGTTAAGTTTGCATAATCAAACTAAATGGTGTTCATCAGGCGCTGCATTGTTGATTAAATATTTTAATTGTAGGCAATGTGATTTACTTTTAAACAAACTCATTGTTTTAATGGCCCATCAAGATGGAGGAAGGTGGAGAGTTTGGCCTCAGTGAACTCTTGCTGCTCTTATTAAGAAGCATAAATCATTTTTGAGGCTCTGTCTGACTTAAAGATGGTAGACTTAAAGAGATTAGATAGATAGACAAACAGACAGACAGACCTATAGAAAGTAGCACCACAGTCAACTTGCTACAAAAGAAATGGGAATAGAAATTAGCCAATTATTTACGTCCATGCCATCCAAACCTGAAGGCCAAGTTTGGTTTGTTTGGGTGATTGTGTCAGAGGCCAAGCTGCTGGAGCTCACGTTGCGGGTGTTGCTAAAAGAGCGTCATCATCCAGACTGTGCCAGATCTGATACCAGCACCACCTCATCACCTACCCCAGGACCAGTCACAGCATGAAGGGTGTGATGCAAGTGAGCAGCTTGCAAGCAAAACAAAAAATGTTTCTAGTTCTATTGCAGGGATTTTATAAACATGGACGACTAATATCACATCTGATAAATTTTTTTTTCTGTCCTGTTTTTTAGCCCAGGAAAAGCATCTATTGCTGATCTGTTAACCTCTTAAGCCTGCTCTCTGAACACCTGTCTTTTTGTTTTTAAATCAGCCAATGAGAATTTGGTTATAGAGCATTTTAGAAGTTGTATTGGTATGATAAAGAATTCAGACAGGTTTAAAAACAATACTTTAGTAGTTTCATGGAAAAACTGTCTGAAACAGGATCATATAGAAAGAGTCATAGGCTGTGTCCCAATTCTCACAGTAGAGGACTAAACAGAAAGGTACATTTGCAGAAAAAAAAAAGAAATATAGAAGGGTTGGAAAACAAAAAGTGAAAAGACGAAGAGAAAATGAATATGAGATATATAAAATTAGTAAAGAAAGAGGCAATGGAAGAACACATGTGGAAGTAGGGTGATGAAATAGAAAGAAAACAAGAAAGTAATACAGAAAGTATACTGGTCACAAGAATTGGGGGATATTTCAAAATGAAATATCCTTTTATTTTTGTTAACAGTGTAGTTAAAAGGCAGAGGGAAATAAGAATACCAAGAATGTACAGACAAAGAAAAAAAGGAGAGACAAATTTTATAGTATATACTAAGTCTCTTCTTACTTTTATTTGGGGTTTACTAGACAGTCATTAAAACATTTCACTGTAATTTGTATGTGACAAATGAATCTGAATTTAAGCTGAGGAGATATTGAATTTTAAAATTAATCTATAGAAGGCAGATATATAAAATGTGTAGAAGTGTAAAAGTAATACTACTATCTGCTATCAGAAATATACTTACGCTTAAATAGAACTCTTTTTTTCCCCTCTTGTCTAATAGTTATTTATATTCATTTCCATAACCAAAATATTTGAACTGACTAAAAAAAGCTTTCATTGATCATTTCTAAAAGATATAACATCACTGCTCTATGAAATATATTTAGAGAATGACACTCTGAAATGGGACTGTATCCCAACTTTACTTTTATCATCCAGAGAGGAGATATGGCAGCGATGTCAAGAGGAGCCTGAGTGCTAATTTTGGGGCCATCTCAGAGGGGAAGCTCCAAATCAATCCCAGCTGTCAGTGCTGTCGACACAGGTGCGCTGACATCAGGGAAGCACATTTACATTTATATGTATATGTAGATGTGTATGGTGTGTTGTGGGACGACATGTAAAGACGTTGACATGGTAATGACAGGGCTTTCCGAAGCTTCTGTCCGGCCGTGTGAAGAGCAGAGGCAAGCTGGACAGGAGGGAAGCAATCCTCCCTCAGATAACTACCTGCACAAGCCGTCACTCTCTGACAACACCCAATATGATGCAAATGAGCGTCTGCATGATCGCGGCCTGTGCGGCTCCATCACCTAAAGCTTTCTGTGCTGACTGTTGATCAGCCTGTCTGTCTTCCGTCTGTCTGTCTTCTGTCCGTCTGTATCTACATTCTTTCTTTATTTTTTTTAAAAACATCTGCCAATGTCATTTATTTCCATTCTTTTAACACACATTAGTTCATTCTGGCTGTCTGCATCAGTATTCTCCTTTTTTTTTTTCTTTAATCGTCAATCTTTCTTCAGCATGTCCGCGTCTTTGTTCGACCACTTTTCTATTGTTTATTTCTTACAAATTTCTTATTTATTTATATATTTTTTCTATATTATGTCATCTAGCAACTTTTTCTTTTATTGCCCCTTTTTCTTATTCATATAATCATTATAAGAGCATTCAAATGGGTATTTATTTCATTATTTGTTTTGTATCTTTTCAGAATCACTAAATTATAATTTATTTTTCTTTTAGTTGCTAAAGTTGCACGTAAGCCTATTTTTTGTTTTTCCTTTCAATACTGTTCTCTCTGTATAAATATTATTTTTCTTTTTTTTCTTTTTGCCCTATTTTTTTCTTTTTTGTCATTGTTTTAGCATTTGTTTTTTTCATTCTTCTTTTAAGTATATCAGTAAATTGGAGATTTCATTGTTTCTCGTAGTTACTAATTTGTTACAGGTTAGTTAGCCTGTTTTTTCTGTATTGTAATACATCCTGTCTCTTAAAGTACATTTTATTTCTTTATTTCATTTGTTAATTCAGTCATTATGTTAGTGTTCCAATTATTTCTTAGATTCTTCTTTCTTTTTACTAAATTAGTTCTTTATTTTTTGTTTAGTTACTAACGTTTCTCTGGTTCTCTTTCTTTCTTTACTCAAATCCATTAATTTATGGTATTTCATTTGATCTCTTATGTAAATGATTATCATCTATCTCTATTGCAGTATTTTTTCTTACTGAACCAACAATTTTATTTGCAAATTTACTTCATGGCCTAAATACTTGTTTTAACCACACATTCACACATTGTGCTGTATTTGTTTTAAAAGGACTTTGTGTCCCCAGCGCGCGCGCACACACACACACACCGCAGACTGTTATTTCTCACCTCTGAGTGGCTAAGACGGGGCAGAGGAGTGATTATGACACCTGTCCACGGTGGATCGTGCTCAGTAGTGTCAATGGGGGGAGAAACAGCCTGGATCTCACCTCTGACTCTAAGAAGACAGCTGCCTTCAAAACACATAAGAAATAAAGGAACATGCTAAAGCTAACATAACACAGCAAGGCTTGCTCATATTAAATATACAGACACATGTGGAGTCAGTGTGCGTCATTGCTGTATGTCACTGCGCAGTTGTAGACTCATGATTACACTTGTCCCATATATAACAGTGTTCTTTGGTATAAAAAGTTAGATAATTCTTGACTAACAAGCATTTCTGATTTAATATTACCCAGACATAGCACACATCACACAT
>JAUZSU010132581.1:0-16515 GCA_034780255.1 Parotocinclus maculicauda
GTCCACTTCACCGGTCCTCTCTTCCGCTGTCTCAGCTGAAAGTCGGCTTCCTTCCCCAGGACAGCTTCCCACAGAGGGGCAGATGCTCTCATTTTCCCCACTGGGAGCGCCAATCTCACCTCCTCCTACTAAACACACCACACAAACACAGACACACACGCTCAGACATGGTGACTGTTTATTTAAACAATGAATAGAAGCCATAACAACAAATCCTGTACCCCAAAACTCAGTTTCTACAAAGTTTTGGCACCATGCAACTACACTACAATGAAACTTTTCCATCAGTATCAGTATTTCATGAGTACGAAAAGTTCCAACTGTTTGCTTTCAGAAGCTGTGAAACCGTTCTCAGAGGTGGCTCCAGCAGCACTGTTCATTGTCGCCCTCGTGTTTTCTCCTCATGTTAGCAGCATGGGTGAGTTTACGGCAGAGATCAGGATCCCTGTTCCATCTGTGTAAAAAAGCGTCTACGCTAGAAGACAGGAAAGCATTGCCCAGTCGATTAAACATCAATCCAGTCGTCTCTTCTACTCCACTGTCTTTATGAAAATGTCTTTTATGTATAATTTTCTACAAAATAAGCCAGGGGCCAGACGAATAGCTTTTTGACAGTTATGAATGAGAGCCAGCTGCGTTCAACCACTGAAGAAGGGGGACGTGGAGGAATGAACCCTTGTTTCTCATTGTGAAGAATAAGACAGACTCATTTGCATCTTTGGAAAGAATAACTTTCCGCAGTTATTCTGAACTGAAGAAAAAGACAAAAGAACAATGAACGTTCCTTTTCCAACAGGAAATTATTCCTATCTATTCATCTTAATTAACTAACCAGATTAAGCTCATGCAGTAAGCAAAAGCTTAAAAGGAAAGCATCCGATTTTACCTCCACTTAGGATCACAGT
The DNA here is from genome assembly GCA_034780255.1 of Parotocinclus maculicauda. NCBI lineage: Eukaryota > Metazoa > Chordata > Actinopteri > Siluriformes > Loricariidae > Parotocinclus > Parotocinclus maculicauda. The sequence continues at coordinate 906 of JAUZSU010132581.1, forward strand.
CAGTGTGGACAGATCATGCAACGGATCAATAGAAACACGCCCAAAAGAAGCGACTTTGCTCTAAAAGCAAAAAATAAAACCAAAAACTAACCTGCCACAACGTGAGTGAGAGACTACTAGATTTATATACAGGGTTGAGGGTGACCTGGTAAAGTAAAAAAGGTATTACAGTAACGTGATCATTTTTTTGATAACTGGCACAGTAATGTAGCACAGAAAAAAAAATGGTTGCATAATAAAGTAGTTTTTAATGTTAATCGCATTACTCTCATCTAGTTTTAATACCCCAAATATAAAACATTTCATACGCTGCTTTTTGTGTAATACAGTGAAATTAGTTTAAAGCCTACGCATTTAATATTTTTACTACTGCTACATTTGTTCCTTAAATACCTATGGGAAGAAATATTGTCTATCAATATTGTATATTGTCTATCAAATTTGTATTATTGATTCCAGTATAGTAGTATGAGGTTTGGAATGTAATGTAAAAGGGAAGTAATGAGTAATGAGTTTACAATTTTCAGGACGTAATGAGTAAAGTAATCTGATTACAATTTTAATTGTATCTGTATTTAGGGGGTGGGTCGAAAGTCGCAGTCTTTTTATTTTAAAAACAAAAGGGAAAAATATCTGAATACCCCAGCATAGAATGGGTGATTCTTTTTCAGGCTATGGCTGCCATCTTGTAGCATATCAAAGAATACCAGAATTGTCTCAGAAATTGATTGCCATAATTAGATTTGAAATTTCTCCTGTGGTTTAAAAGAACAGAACATTTTGTTATTTGTTACAGGTAACTGTATGTCCGGGAAACACAGCTGCCGTATTATAGCAACTTCAACAACCGACACCCAGAAAGATCACCAGTTTCACATAGCACCATGTGGCGATGGTCCAAAGACTGCTATGGATGAAGAAACCTTAACAATGGAGTCCACGAAAAGCCCATGATGCAGCACGTGATGTCAGCTAGTCATCCCTTGTATGGATTCTTCATACCAATAGGTGGCACCTCGTCAAGATCCAGCTGCAGCAGAAACTGTCAGAGGATGGCCCTGATAAATATGTCAAGTTCTGCACCTGGACATTAGACCAACATCAATGGGATCACGCATTCGCACAGGGCATTCTGTTCAGTGACAAGGCCAGTGGTGAGGTCAACTGCCAGAATGTGAGATACTGGACTGAAGAAAACCCTCACTGGTTGGCAGACACAAAGGTTGTATTTGATGTGAAGGTTATGGTGTGGTATGGAATATGGGGCACCTGTATAATCAGATGCATTTTCATCGACCATGTCCTAAATGCTCAACGTTACCCGACAGTGTTACAGGAAACAATGTTCCCATCTATCCTGACCCAATATGGCAGTTTCCCATGTTATTTCAACAGGAAGGGGCTCCAACACACTACAGAGCAAGTGCTCGTGAGTTTTTGGATATTCAATTCTCTGTTTATTGGTATATTCATAAGCAACCATTTAAAAAAATACAATTTTACATTTTCATTCAACTCTAAAGATGTTGACCAATACCAGCTGGCCAACAGAGAAATAAATAAATGAATTAAACAGAATTAAAGTCCATGCATATGATGACCTTGCCAAGTAAGGCCTGTGGTGGCCTAGTGGTTAAGTTACTAAACTATGGACCAGAAGGTCCAGGGTTCAAATCCCACCTCGGCCACAGTTGGATCCCTGAGCAAGGCCCTTAACCCACAACTGCTTGCTATATAAGACTGTATTAATTGTAAGTCGCTCTGGATAAGGGCGTGTGCTAAATAAAAATACAAATGTAAATGTCAGTTATTATATCAGTGATAGCCTACAATAAAGAAAACAAGTGCATCACTGATTAACAATCCGATCAGTGGCACAGTTTTGATCTGTAAGGAGAAAGTGAGGAGGGACCAAGGTTGTAGATGGAACATGCATCCATTTACATTTACATTTGTATCATTTAGCAGACGCCTTTATCCAGAGCGACTTACAATTAATACAGTCTTACAATCCAAGCACTTGTGGGTTAAGGGTCTTGCTCAGGGACCAAACTGTGGCAGAAGTGGGATTTGAACCCTAAACCTTCTGGTCAAGTGCCTTAACCACTAGGCCACCACAGTCCCATCCAAACAAACTATCAGTGTCACTTTATTAGACAGGTGCAGTGGAGAGCGACAGGATCAAGCAGCAAGTCCAAATAAGCAGCTACACTTCAGAAACAAGGCCTAAAAAGCACAACCCATTATTTTACCAAAAAACAAGCCTGCCCAAGCTTTGCACTAAGGCTTGCTCAATTTGGGATTGGCCGTAAAAGATAATATACAATTATAAAGCTTCTTTGAGACAATACTCCATTGTAAATAAACATATAGAATTAAATATGACTTTGACTTTTAACTTCTTTTAAGTCACTCTGGAAAAAGGCATCGGCTAAATACTGTAGATTTAAATTGAAGACGCAATCCTAATCCTTAATTATGAGTATTAAATCCACCAAATTCACCCGGTGACAAATGAATTGAGTGTTCAGAGGATCAGGAATACTAGTCAGAAGGTAGTGAGCTCAAATCCTTCCAATTTTGACCACTGTTTGACCTCTAAGAAACCTTAAAATGCTCACTCTTCATCTAAGTGTGTAATAAAAGGTGTAATGTTTTTTGGGGGTGTGGGCTGTATCCCACACGAACGAAGACAGGCGAGGATCAACACGGTCCACAGAGCTGTAATGCACCAAATGTGCCATAATATTTCCCTGATTTTAAGCCCTGCTTGAATAAATCATGGCCATTGTGTCCAGCTCGACGTCAGAGTTCGAAACATGACCATGTGACCCCAGGTTTCCCAGGAGACCCTCGTCCTTGGCAATCTTCAGGATATTAAAACAATTTTGGCGGCTGTAAGTTTTGCTGGAGGTGCTGTGAACTCTACAGCTCATTAGAGCCGGGTTTCACTGAGCTACGTCCATATCCTGTGGTAATGAAGACCCCACTGAGAGAGAGAGAGAGAGAGAAAGAGAGAGAGAGAGAGAGAGAGAATGAGAGAGTGAGAGAGAGTGTAGGGGAGGGAGGGAAAAGCCTGCCTGGAGACGAAGTAGTGGCACTAGTATCAATTTTCTGGATTATTAATTCAAATTCACATCTGCAGACTGCGTCAAATTAAGAGAGCGGCCGACACTCTTCCCCTGCTTCAGCCAAGTCTGATTTGAGCATATTCCGTTTCACTTGCTCAAATTAGACGACCCGCTCAGCATGCTGGGAACCTCTGTGTCTCGCTAATGAAGCTTACACACATGCAGACAGACACACACACACACACAGCCAGTGGGAACAGAAAGACGTGCAAACTACACCTGCTTCATTCAGAACAGACCTTTCAGTCTGGCATTGAGAACAGGCGCTCTTTGTTTTGAGTGGAGAGTTGAAAGTATTTGGAGCAAGGTGTGAAATGTTAAGGTAGCACACTTAGCGCTAAGGTTATTGCTTTCATAATATTATGCACACTGTGTATCCTGGAACGCTGGTCGCGGTTCAATAACATGATGTGAGTGAATAATGGAGGGCTCACTAATAAGCTCTTAACTACAGCTAATGAGAATTTGCCTTCCATTACGGCGTCCTTATAAGACCAGCCCAACTGTCATGCTGAAATGAGCCGTGTTTTTGCCGGAACACGGTGCGTTGATCTGTTTACATGACGGTAGCACTCACAGCTAAACAGATTAACAATGAAATGTTTTCTCACCTTTATATTTGTCTCCATTATTTTACAAAAATGGCCTTATTTTACAAAAAGTTGCCATCATTCTGCTTAAGTAATAGTCAGGATGCAGAATTTGGGCAAAAGGGGTAGGAAAATAAGTCTCGAGCATGAATGTAAGAACCAGTTTAAGATAAAGCCAGGCTGGTTTTTGTTATGAACAACTAAAAGGTAGCCGAAAGCATAAAACATAGCCCTCTAAGAGACAACACAAGACGAGAGAGATTTATTTCCATAGCACTTTGTACAGTGAAGCATTGTCTCACAGCAGCTTTACAATTGTCAGATTATCTTATATGACCAATCCCGACTTGAGCAAGCCTAGGGCAACAGTGGCAAGGGAGAACCAGCAAACTCCATGCAGGCAGCAGGCTGGATCTCTGGAGCTGCATTTTGAGTAGAGGCCTGCAGACTGTTACTCAGCAATGACCCCCCTCAAAAAACGGAGTTAATCAACAAAGAAGAAAATGTGTAAAATTGCCTGAGTCAGATTTATCTCTAGAGCTCTTTTTATAGTTGTCTCAAAGTAGCTTTGCAGTTTTCTATTATCTAGGCCCAAAGCCCTAAGTGAGCAAGCCTAGGGCAACAGTGGCATGGAAAAACTCCCTTAACGTTAGTAGGAAGAAAGTTTGGGAAGACTCAAAAAGGGACCCATCCTCCTTAGGTGGCCTAGATGTTACACGTAAAATAAACATAAAATAAAAAAAAATTATATCACTATTACTATCATTATTAGGTTAATAATAGTTTAACCTAATTAATAAGTTTGTAGTATTTTTTGTTTTCAAATAGATACACGCTAAATGAAAATTCACAGAGAGATCACGTTTATATAATATATAGTAAATAAATTAGAGAATATAACACTACAGCATATGAAACAAGAGTGTACTGCTCACAAATATTAACATTTAAGAGAGACCCCAAAATAAAATATCCCCTAATTTTTGCGAGCAGTGTATATACTTAAAATATTGAATACAAGGCATAAAATATGCATTTCAGCATATTTAGTCCCAACCCCAAAGTCACTGTGGTCTTAACTTAAAGATATTAACCCAACTCGTGTGACCAGACTTGAAAAGGTCCGGCAAATGGTTTAAAAAATGCAGAAGTCCAGGCTTAAAAAAATTGTTTACTACAAATGAAAGTAATTTTCATTCTTTATTTTCACTAGTGGGCATCAAAATGTAAACCTTATCCTTAAGATTAAGACTTCTTATCCATGTTAATCTCACAAATGCTATAGACTGAGACTAAAGCAAATGTACTTCAACAAATTCTGACTTTATCCTGACTCAGAATAATTTGACTTAGGCATCATGAGTGTAATCATTTTCCTCCCACATGTCAGGATATGACCTCATGAATCATAGTCCCAGTGGAAGCTTCATTAAGCATCCAGGAGGCTTGTCTGGTCATCCGGAGGATGATTTCAATAATCGTGGGACTTTCCTCGCTTCTCGCTGTGTCAATGTCCTTTCTCGAGCACAATTGTATCTTCCTATAACGCATGAAAAAGTGAATTGACTGGGAACTAGGCTGTTAAATAGAAAGCTCAGTTTAGTCTCACATCCTGAGGGAAAACTGGGTCTTAATACTGGGTTTGGTTTAACGTTCAAGAGTTTAATATATGATTTTCATAAAATTAACTCCCTCAGATTGTGTGCCCATCGTAATTAAACTGCTCACAAAAATTAGGGGATATTGACTTTTGATTTTTGGGAGCAATATATATTAAACCTATTATTAAAAAATGTATTAATAAAGACAAAGCTTTGGCTCGGAGGTAAGTGTTAACTGGACATTGCAGATTTGAATGGGGCTTGCTGTATAAAGGTAGGGTGGTGCAACCCTGCGATAGACTGGTACACTGTCTACAATGTATGTTTGTCTGCACCCAATTACTTAAGGGTCAAGCTCCAAAGCTCCCCAAAAGAACCTGGCCAGCATTTGAGAACAACTATTATTAGAGACTGCTGTCTAAGCAATGTGATTCAAAACTACAAAGTAGTAATGATCATAAATACTAAAATCAAGTTTTATTGCATGGGTTTGTTTAAAAGATTTAGTTAATTAAATTTTATTTTTATTTTATGCCCAGCAGTGGACAGTCTTTTGTGATGCTACCATGATACCACACAAACCTAATGTTTGGGTTCATGGCCAATTTACCATTCCATGCTTCTTTGAATTACAATAGCATCTGTTCATGATTCACCAGCTTCGTGCTCCTCTTGACCTCCCCCCTTTCTGTCTCAGAGGGAGCGTGACAACGTGAGGGATTTGGGTGGTGGTGAGTGAGTCACTATCAAGACCTGACAGGCAGGTGGAGCTGTGTGCAAGGAAAAACCCTCCGAAAAACCACAACAAGAGTATGAGCCACTTTAATACAGTTGTCTACAAGTATTTTTGTGTAGTAATGTGGAAGTAGGTCATGGCATACATTTTGGATTTGTAATCCAAATCAAATAAAGTTCTAATCAAGATAAGAAACGGCTTTTACAATTCAATACTGGTTTAGTCAAAAATGTAATCTGAGCACGAGATGTGTTTGGAGTCAAGTGTTTGTTCGAGTCTTGCATGTTGCATGACTAATGTGAAGATAAAGCCCAGGCTGACATATAGTCTACTTTGTGCTAACTAACATTGCTTTAAGCAAGTGTCTGCTTCCCTTTAAAATTATATGGTCAAAGTATGCCACAATAAACCATTCTAATGTGTTTCATTAGCACAGAGCTGGATAATACTACTACTGCTAATAAACTAGCTATGATATTTTTATATTGTGTTCAAACTGGTTTGTGCTCATTCGTTTTTTACCACCTTTCACAATCTCTATATTGCTTTACAAAAGCTGCAGGGAGAAAGATAAGTAATAGGAGGATACTATAGAGATTAACTGAAAGTAGAAGTTTTATTCTAGTTGGTCTGCAGTTTAAGATGGTTCAAGTTGGTCTGAGGTTTGGACTGGTTAGTGTTAGTCTAAGCTTTAGACTGGTTAATGCTAGTCTGAGCTTTAGACTAGGATTAGACTAGTTACAATTGGTCTGAGGTTTGAACTGATTAGAGTTGGTCTGAGGATTAAACTGGTTACAATTGGTCTGAGGTTTGAACTGATTAGAGTTGGTCTGAGGATTAAACTGGTTAAAGTTTGTCTGAGGTTTAAGATTGCTAGTGTTAATTTGAGGATTAGACTGGTTACAGTTGGTCTTAGGTTTGTACTGGTTACAGTTGGCCTGAGGTTTGTACTGGTTAGAATTGGTCTGAGGATTAGACTAGTTACAATTGGTCTAAGGTTTAGACTGAATCGAGTTGATCTGAGGATTAGACTGGTTACAGTTGGTCTTAGGTTTGTACTGGTTAGAGTTGGTCTGGGGTTTATACTGGGTAGTATTGGTCTGAGGTTTAGGCTTTTCAATTTATATTATATTGCTTATGTTGACCAAAGCTGGGTTACACTTGTTAGAGCTGGTCCAACCAGTTTAAAGTTGGTCTGAGGTTTGGACTGGTTAGTGTTGGTCTGAGGTTTAGGCTGGATAATTTTTTGGAAGCTGGTTAGTGTTGACATAAGGTTTGTGTTGTTTCAAGCTACAGTGGGGCAAAAAAGTATTTCGTCAGCCACTGATTGTGCAAGTTCTTCTACTTAGAAAAATGAAAGAGGTCTGCAATTTTCATCATAGGTACACTTCAACTATGAGAGACAAAACAAGAAAAATTATTTACAAATAAATTCTTTAAAAATCCTTCAATGTGATTTGTTGGATTTTTGTTTCTCATTCTGTATGTCATAGTTAAAGTGTACCTATGATGAAAATTGCAGACCTCTCTCAACTTTCTAAGTAGGAGAACTTGCACAATCAGTGGCTCACAAAATAAGTTTTTGCCCCACTGTACTTTATATTGGCTATTATTATCCAAAGCTGGGTTACTCTTGTTAAAGCTGGTCCAAATTGGTTTATTCTGGTTAGGACTTGTTCCAGCTGGTCAATGTTTTATAGCCTTGGTAATGGGATTTACAGTATGACTACCACTCAATTATAAAACCAAGCACAACTTCAGCATGTTGCTATATTTATTAGAACCATATACCTAATAAAGTCATATTGACCATCTGTATCTTACTCCTGCATGAATAAAGCAGCATAAGTGATGATCACTCATGCTCCAGACTCTAAGGTACATACAAAACATGTGAGGAGAATAAACAGACACTGTGGTCCCTGATAGTAAATGAGTGATTGCCTGGTTCTGGGCCAAACTTTCCAATTTAAGCGGCCCACATACCACTGTGGAATGACTTTCACCCATCAGGCCAAGACTGGCACAAAATGCTAATCCTGCACAAACACTACCTATGCCACATTACAAATGGGCCACATGAGGCCCAGAGCCTGACTGCTGTGATGAACCGATATTGTAGCCGGGCCAACTGTTGTGCCTAAGCTGACCGATAGTATAACTTATATTATCTACTACAAGTAAATGAGTATTGTAATCATTTTAACAACATGTTGAATTGAAAATCAGTTGTAACAGTATAAACCAGACTCAATATAGTTATCCAGTGTTGTAGAACTAAACAAAATGTGTGATGGTTTGACAGTCTCACTTAACTCTTTGATAAAGAGTAGATGTGATCAAGAGTCACCACAGGAAAAGAGTGAACACTCAGACAAGAGTAATAATCAGAATAATTTGTCCTGTGAATGCACAGGGCCTTGTTTTTTTTCAATTACCCCAGTTGTGGTTAAATGCTCATTTGCAGAGGAACAGCCTGCAGCTAGGATACTGAGCACCATTAGGGCCTGACTCCAGCCTTTCTCTCTCATTAGCTTCACTAGCGAGAGACAAGAGAACGCAGGAAGCATCCAAGGCGGCCTCGGGTAGAGAGCTCCCAGATCACTGGCACATCACTGTCCCACCACTAACCCGTCCTTATCATTAGAGCATCAGAGCGGGTGACTTCCAAGGTCAGGAAGCTCCTAATGACCAGTTCAGGCCTTCTACTTGCTTTCACGTAACAACAAGAGTCACTGAGAACGAACCAGCAAAGCAGTAACTGACATGAATACAAAACCTGAGCTATTCAACGGATTTCAAGCTCTGTCAAGTTCAAATTATATTAATAACATTTTTTACAATACACAATGTCTCAAAGTAGCTTTACATGAGACTAGCCTGTAGCCCACATAGACACACATAACACAGCTCAAACGGGGGACAACTTGCTATTCTGGGTGAGACTGGATAATAATATTACATTAAGAGTCGAGAAGATTCTATAACACTTTTTACAATGGAGCATGAAGATTATTTTCTATTATCAAAGCCCAAATAAAAATCAGCAAGCCTAGGGTGACAGTGGCAAGAAAAAATGTCCTAAAGGTTATAAGGTAGAAACCTTGGGAGGACCAAGGCTAAAAAATAGGACCTGACCTCCTTGGGCAGATTCTTATCTTACAAATTAAGCTATATGTAAGAATTAAACTAATCTAAGCAATACGTTTTTAAATAAACTAGAAATAAATATTAACAGAGAGAGCATAATTAAAAAAGAATCTAAAATAATTCAAATCTAATAATACGTAGACTAATAAATTAGAGATGTAATATTATGAAGAGAATAATTACATGAAGAATATAAAACTGTAGCATATAAGATAATTGCATGAATAAATATATATTGAATAAAATAACATAAAAATATGTCATTTTAAAATTATTTAGTCCAGTAAACAGAGTCAACATAGTATCTTGTGTCCTCAGCGGAAAAGTCCTGATGGCATGATTAGCATATTAATTGGCATATATTGCTGTAAAATCTCAATGTACTTTTCTGCATTAATGCCACCATCACAGAAGTGTAAATGACTTTTGCTCTGGGCACTGACACACCATGGCTTTGAACATATTTCTGGTGATAGTCTGGATGGTCCTTTATGTCTTTGGTCCGAAGCTCATGGCATCCGTTTCTTCACAAGACAAGTTTCCACTGTGTGAGAGCCCAGAAGAGTCGAAGTCACTTCTGGACATGGTTAACATAAGGCATTTTTGTCCACAGTAACCTTTTAAGAAGCATTTATGAATGTAATTGCATATTGGACTGCTTGATGAAATAATTCCATGGCAAATTTGGGGTTGTATTTGGCACAAACATACATAAATCACATTCTTGTGATATTATTATTATTTATTTATTTCTTGTAAATGCTATACAGGGATGCAGGGGGCAATTTTGTGTTGGTCATCCTCTATTCTTTAGCAGTGCCTGTTTTAACCACAGCAGATAACATGTCTTTCCTGTGTCCAGGTGGGTTTACTTTGGGTGCTTTGGTTTTCTCCACATTCCAAAGACATAAGTTTTCTGTTTACCCCAAATTTCCACAGGATGTATGTGCTAATGTAACTTTCCTATAGTTGTGAATAGACATTCTTAACCAAAAACTCTTAACCAATTATTTAACCATAGGCTCATGCAAGGCTTGGTAATTGCATACTAAGCAGGAGTATATATTTTACCTAATAATGTGGCCAGTATGTCTAGAGTATAAAAAAATTAAATATTAAGCAAACTGCTTGAGACTAATCAGTACAGGTGAATAGGGCCAAAATGTAGGTATAGGTTATGTTGAAAATTTATGACCACATGATGTTTTTAACCAGTTACTCCTGATTTTTTTGCACGATTCTAAAATGATCTTGAACAAAGCACGCTAATGCAGGTGTTATTAAGTGACGTTCTCCTTTTGGCTGTGACCTGACAGACTGCTGCTAAATGGAGGTCAGGCAAAGATGGCATCCATTACGGAGGCATTCGATTCAAATGTCACGCCGCCTGGCATGTTCCTTAATGTGTATTTTGTGGAGAAGAGGGGGGCGAGGGAAGGGATGGGCCGCTTGGCGGATTGTGTGTTTTGTCTCAGAGTATGCAGTTTCTCTTTAAAATCGCTAATTTGAAATGGGTTTGAGCAACACTGCCCAGTGGGCGAGTGCAGGCGGAGGGCTATTCATCAATACAGACGGGGAGGGGCAGATGCGGGCATGGACGCAAGGTGACACCACGCTGAGGCGGCAAACCTCACCTTGGGTTTGGGAATGACACCACACTACAGAAGGCTCTCTCGCTCCCTCTCTCTCTCTTTCTCTCTTAGAGGCTGCTATCCTCTGGAGCACCTGCTGCTAAAACAAGACTGATTGTTACTATTCATCATCTTGCCTCAGCACTACAGGAACTGGAACGTAGCCGTGGATACGTAGCAGTAAGAACATACACCAGTGCTTCAACTCGGCCTTGTTTCACCTGCACAAATACACAAGAACCCATCCATCCAGTGTCAACCGCACACAAATTCCCCACTTACTCACTCTTGTCGTGGTATTTCTGTTACGTAGTCAATGCATACAAATAAACTACGTGCATGCCAAAATGCTCACAAATTTTCATTTCATTGCTGTTTTTTCTTTGCCTGTCTACCCTTCGAGCTGTGTCTGTCTGACGGTCTACCTGAACAGGTATGCACTGTTAAGCATCACAATTTGTAACTGGAAAGGCTACGTTCCCATTACCAAGCTGTAGGGACACACATCTGATTTTTTCTAATGTAAGACCTGTGCCACAACAGATCGGATACATATCCAATATGGGGCTATGTAACCTGACTGAAAATGCTGAAGTTGGACTATATAACATATAATTTTTAAGTTATTCCGTTTTGTTACGTTATTTTAACTTTGCAATAATATCGTGCTAAGGAGAACAGAAAAGGCCATTAGTGATGGAGGCTTTCAGTGGCAGGTAGTGACGTAACAGACCTCATAAATATTTGAGGTGATGTCTATGTGCAAACAAAATTACAAGGCACATGTAGCAACCGGGTGTCATGCTGGCTTGGAGGGTAGCGCTATTGCCTGTTAAATTACAAAATACATAAAGTCAAAGTTACATTTATTTTTATAGCACTTTTTACAATGGAGCATTATCTCAAAGCAGCTTTGAAATATTAAATCTTTAAAGGCCAGTCCCAAACTGAGCAAGCCTAGGGCCACAGTGGAAAGGAAAAACTCCTTGAATAAAGAAGGAAGAAACCTTGGAAGGACCAAAACTCAAAAAGGGACCGGTCCTCCATGGGTGGCCTAGATGTTCAATGAAATAGCTACGTTTGTATTTATAGTATAATTAAGTAAATAATAACAATTAAATTAATTAATGTAAATGATTTGAGATGATGAGTCCTCAGTGGGAGGTCCTCAGAGGCACATTGTCTCCTGATAACTAAATGATGGAGGGAGTTACTGCACTCTGGTGTGGCCTGGGCATGGTAAGACTGGTTTCTGTTAATGAAAACCAGTAAAGTGATGTTGAGGTGGAGGAGCATCTAAGTGTGTGGCTCTGGAGCTGGTACGTCAGCTTGAAGAGAAAAGAGAAAATGTAGTTACTTATTGGTTAGGAGCACAGAGTCTATGCTTTGCTAGGATTACATGAATAACACTACAAAGCAGTGACTAGTGCAAAACAGGTTAGATTTGAGTGTAGATCAAGTATCTGACATATGAATTTGTGATGGCAGAGAGTAACAGAGGAATGGAGCAACTATTTTAGTTTGAAGGTGGTGTAACGAAAGGCCTAGTTGTAGAATAACTCGGTATAGTGTCAGCATAGATTTGTAGGGTCGAAGGAGCAAGGGGTATGGGTAAACTTTTTGATGTAAAGGCATTAGCAGGAAAATAAATGGAATGAATGAATGAATAATGCTAGCTATATTGTGGAAGTAAAAGTAGGGGGTAACCTGGAAACAGACAAGATCAACAATGAACTTTCTGGTGAAAATCAAGCACGACATATATACTGCTCACAACAGTAAGGGGATACTCCGAAATAAATTGTCAGTGTAGATATAAGCATACCTCGATGGCTGCACACAATCGAGATGGAATGAGTCCACATAAAGAAGCTCTAATTTCCTGTCCAGGCAATACAATATCTTTATGATATCTTTAATACCTTTTAAATGCTTCAGCTAGTTAAATCCAACACAGCGCTACTAGTGGGAAGCCATGGTGGTTTACAATTTTAAAAGACAGATCTTTATTTTCTATTATAATTTATTTTGATTGACAGGATTTCCGCCATTAAAGCTAATGGTCATTGATCAGATGGCCCCTAAAAAGCACTTACCTGTCCTTGAATGGCATTTTGCAGATGCCCTAATCCTGATGGTTATTTGGTTAAATGCCTATAACAGTGGGTAGCAACGCTGCCTCACAGCAAGAAGATCCCAGGTTCAGTCCCAGGGTGGAGTGACCTGGGTCCTTTCTGTGTGGAGCATGTTTACTCTGGGTCCTCCAGTTTCATCCCACAGTTCTATGACATGCATGTTAGGTCATTTGGTCACTATAAATTGGCATCGATTCCGAGTGCAAAATGGCCTGCCCATTAAATAATCGCTAAAACTACTTCAGTGGTGTGACCAGCAACGTCTACTATGCATCTGACAGACTGGTGGGTCCAGCTGATCAGGTGATTTGGCATAACTATAAGTTGGCATAACCATAACTAGATAACTAGCTAAATTGACTCTAGAATTACTTTAAGCAATAAACAATGTTGTGTTGCTTTTCAGTAGGTTCTCTGCTTTGCCCTAAGTCAACAATACCAGCTTACAGATGTTTGTGTTCTGCTTGGAACTTCTTTACGTTAAAGCTTGCAGTCTTAATTGTATGTATTGCTATATCTTTTACGGGTCATTTTTAGCCGAGCTGAACATAAGGTTTAACGTGATATCTCAGACAGAGCAGAAAACAGGGAGCAGGGTAACAGCCAGCGGGCACTAAAAAGCTGGCACGGCCGGGCGAGCGCGGATTTGGCATGGCGAGTGCTTGGAAAGCCACGACCACCCATCACTCGCAGGGTTCCTCTTCTGTCAGCGCGCCTCAGCACCGTCATCCCTCACCCCTGTTGAAATTAACAGGTAATTTGTTAACGTCACTTCGGGTTAGACGGCTCATTCTGCTTCCTCGCCACCAATCCTGGGAGCACAGGCTAATTTTTCTTGTCTTCTTTTAATAAGATGTTCATTTATAAATAGAATTATGCCCAGCAAAATAAATGAGAGTAAGCCATGCGGAGAGAAAGAGAGGCGGTGAGAACCGGAGGCATCTCGCTGTCGCCGAGGTGAGAGAAACAGACTTCAGAGCATGGAGCCTGCTCAAGTTTCATTTGAGCAAAAGTGATTATGGTCAGAAATGTAATTTCAATAAATTAATTTAGACTCAGAATCTCATTCCCTCCCCACACACACACACACACACACACACACACACCAACACAGGTGTTCGCTGTAATGACTCTTGACTTCTGAGTTTCAAAAGTGTGACTAATTAATTGGTTGTTCTTTAAAAAAATCAAGGTTACGAATGTAAGGTAATTTTTCTTACCTTTCATTTGTGGATGAACAAAGATAATTGAATCTAATTTAAGCATAATCTGCCTTTATTACCCAAGGCAGCCTTCACACTGGCTTTGAGTGGATGCTTCATTAAGGTAGAAAAATATCAGTGTGATAACACAACTTGTGCTTTTAACCTAGAAGATTTATTAGGCCCTGTTACTGGCTTTAGGCTGTTTTAAAACAAATGTACCCTGGAATCTCAAGTGCATGATGTCCTGTCCTGAGGTTTATCTAATAAGGAACAGCAATAACCCATTTAAGTACTCGCCTGCACTATGAGAATTAGCTATTTCATCTGAAGAACTGGCAAGCCATCGCTGCCCCCTAGCGATGACGGCGGCACCATGCACCTTCCTTACAGATTTTTGTTAAGAATGACTTGATTTGAATTGATAACCAGTAGCTCCATATGTTTCTTCCAGATTGCAACACTTCCTTGGGTTGCCTGGTTCCAAAACATATCGCCTTTTATGGGACCAGCAGGCATGCCAGCTTTGGGAACCTATAGCCGTGACCAAAAGATTTGAGAATGGCACAAATTTAGTTTTTTTACAAACTTGTAATACATTGCAGTCATCATTGCATTACATTAATAGGGTTTCGCAGTCAAGGACATTTCTGCTGTAAAACAGCACCCTGATTAACCATTTCCACCCTGATTAACCATCGAATCATCAAGAACTTCAAGGAGAGTGGTACAATTGCAATGAAGAAGGCTTCGTGGGGCGCCCAAGAAAGTCAAGCAAGCTTCAGGACCTCCTAAAGGGAAGCAGCTATGAGATCGGTTCACCATCAGTACAAAGCTTGCTCTGGTGTGAGTGAGGGCAGGTGTGAGTGAATCTGAACGCACAGTGAGATAAAAGATTTTGGAGGACGGCTTTATGTCAAGAAGGACAGCAAAGAAGCCTCTTCTCTCCAAGAGAAACATAAAGCACTGACTGACATTCTGCAGGAAGTATGGAGATTGGACTGCAGAGGACTGGGATAAAGTTACTCTCTGATGAAGCCTCCTTTAGACTGTTTGGGACATCTGGAAAAATGATTGCCAGGAGAAAAAAGGTGAGGGCTACCATGAGTCCTGTGTCATGCCAACAGTGAAGCATCTTGACACCATTCATAAAAATTTTCCCCAAGAACACTGCCATGAATAAGGAATGGTATCAAAATATCCTTCAAGAGCAACTTCTCCCAACGATCCAGGAGCAATTTGGAGATGAACAATGCTTTTTCCAGTGTTATGGAGCACCGTGTCACAAGGCAAAAGTGATAACCAACATATAAAATGCTTATAATTGTACTGCATTTATACCATATAAACATCTGCCTAAAGGAGGCAGCAAGCTTTGTGAAATCTAAAATATGTGCCATTGTCAACACGTTTAAAAAACCAAGACCTGTATTG
>JAUZSU010132592.1:0-41387 GCA_034780255.1 Parotocinclus maculicauda
AGGGCCTTGCTCAAGGGCCCAACTGTGGCAGCTTGGCAGAGGTGGGATTTGAACCCTGGACCTTCTGGTCCAGAGGCTAGTACCTTACCCGCTAGGCTACCACAGTCCCTGTTGAGAACATCAACAGTTGTCTTTGATAAAATTCTGTAATCATTTACAAGTATTGTGAATTGTATTGCGTTAATGTGTTGATTATTGTTTGTTTTCTGACTTTTATATTTAATTATGCATGTTTATGTTCATAATGAAGCTGTATAAAATGCATGCAGTGTAGCTGCCAGTAGTTTAGCTGCGCTTCAGTTTTAGGTGTTGATGCTTTTTTTAGCAAAGTTGTTTGCAGCTTATCACAATGCAGCAATAGCCTGCCTCTAAGTGATAGGTATTTAGTTCTTTAGATATGGCATCAGCTACTTGAAGCAAGATTTACATTTAGTCATTCAGCAGACACTCTTTACCAGAGCGACTTGAAACTGATACAGTCTAAAAAATTGTGGGTAAAGGTCCTTGCTTAAGGACTCATCAGTGGCAGTGGTCAGGATTTCATTTTAAAAACAAAGCAACAAATAGTAATGCTAATATGGTCATGTACATTTAGTAGCAATGGTAAAATGATCAGTGGTATAATGTACAAACTACCTGATTTTTTTGCCCACAATTTTTGACAATGGAGTAGTGACCCCTTCACTTTTCAAAGGTCAAAAGATAAAGGACACCCTACTGGACATATTGAACACTCTAGATGTACACTTTATTAGACTGTGGTTTTTCTTCTCAGAAATCCCTTCTTTTGGAATTGCTCTAAAAATGGGCACTTACACTTAATAAAATTGGAAAAACTGTTTGTAGTTTACTGTCAGCAGTGAACTGTCCTGCCCTCTCATTGTTCTGCTTTAAATTCTTTATTTTAAATGATGTGCTCTCAGTTGCAAGAGGCAGACATAATTACTAGATATGCTTCACTGAGAAGTGTTAAAAGCCTTCAAATGGGTGCAAATATGTGAAAGAGGCAGACAGAAATAAGAAAAGCTGTTTCTCCATTAATGCAGTACCTAACTCTGCCTAACTTTAAATTGTTTTTTATCACTAATTTCTTGTTTTATGCTGTTTAGTGTTGTATACTCACTAATTCATTTGGATTTTTTTTATTATATAAACAGTCATGGGTAAAATTGAAAATCATTCTCTGAATAAAGAGCAATTTCTGTTTCAAATACAATGTTAGGGTTTTAATACAATTATAATATATATTACAGTTTGTGTATGTTAATAATTTTTTTAATCATGGAATTATTTGAGCCTAACCCAAAGGCAGTGGGTGCAAAATGGGGCTACAGCCTGTAAAGGCTTCCAATCTATTGGTATCACTCCTTCACTTACACCTGGGGGTGTTTGGACATTTGATGTCCATTACGAGTGCTAATCCAGTGGACATTTCTTGGCCCTCTCAATTGAAAAAAGAAAGGAGCAATTGCAATCGTGTGGGTGCAATAGTATTTGTTTCATTTTCTCGGAGAAATACCTAATATGTTCTCCACTCTCTGAGGCTGGTCTCTATTAATGAGCTGCGGGGTTACCATTTAGAAAATGTCACCATCAACTGCCACAGCATTTAATCAATTTCCAAACCAAAGGTCACCCAAGTAGTGAATAGATAAAGGAAGGACTGCCATTTGTTGTTTCTCATTACAATAAAAGGACCTACCTTCTACTGTCTCTTACACTGGGTACTTGCCAGGAGAATAGTTTAGCTTCACATACAGAGCTGTACCATGCAAATATCACAGAGCATCACATAAGATCAAGAGACCATTCTCTCCTTTACAGAGCAACAACTTTCCTCGCACAAGTATTCCAGCTGCTGCTTATACAACAGCTTGCTTCAGCAATACTGCTCCGAAAGCTACTACTTTGGTGCAATGTTTACATTGTGTGTTTAGCTAGGTGGTTTAATGAGTCTGCCTCTCTGTGCCGAGTGCACAAATGGTGCTCTCCCGTCGTGTTAAAAGTGCTGATTTCAGTACAATGTCACCCGTAATTAATTACCGGCATAAAACTGATCAACGACTCCATTTGTCTCTACTGGAGGCAATGCTTCTGTTTTAGCCAGTCCACAAGCTACATCACCACTGCCATGTATTACAGTATATGCCGTGCAGTGACACACTCACCGTAACATGTATTAACACCCAGAACCATGCAGGTCCTTCGTTCTCAGTTGGTCTGGTTCAACATATAAGACTTCAGTAAAGTAATAGGTCCGTGTGATTAGGCATTAGAGGGAAAAGCACTTTCTTGAATTACCTGAAAATACACCCCTTTCTAAAATGTGGATCGTAACTTCACAGCTTGTCTTTGTTTTATATTAACCATGTCATCCACTATGCAGTTTTCCAGATATACGTGACGACTTGGTATATGAGGACCTGCTCCAAAGACCACAGTTTCCTACGTAATGATAACTCCTTGTTCCCCTGTGGCTGAACCTATCAGATCAATGACAGTGTGCTCAAGCATTCCACTGCTACTAAACTCTAAACACATTAAAATAACAGATGGAGCAAGGAGAACAGCCGACGGGTTCGAAAAGTGTGATTGTGCTTCAGACTAGGACAAAGTTCAGAGAAAGAGAGCTAGATGGAGTTAAAAATTGATATATAGATTTCTTTTAATTAGATTAAGGGGCTAGAGCAGTGGTATTTAAACTTTTCTTTTGGCACAGCCCACCTAAACTCAGGGGGGATAAAATGTGCCAAATCCAAAATTGCAAAATACAGACATGAGCTTTTTGACGACTACCCGATCAATATTTGTTCTCTTTACCAAGGTGTTAAATATTAAGTTTTATGTCAGTGTGACTGTGGTCTTGTCAATCTCCATCTTGTTCAATGCTTTGTTTCGCAGGACATAATGTGTTCATTAAATACCTGCATACCTGTGTTCAGGAGATTTAAAAGACCTCAATCTATTAGCAAGAATAAAAAGTAACAGTACAAGTTTTTCCTTTTGATTTCTGTAAAAGTTTCATTCTTGAGGGCAAACATGCAGAGTCAGTTTGGAGCAGCATTTTAGGCCTTCCAGATACTTTCCATCTGGCAAAATCACCCGTTGCTTCAGAGCAACCTGACCTAAGGCTTTAGGGTCTTGTAAATATCAGAATAGCTGCAATTTGCATTAAGAAGACCAGCTGTGTGGTTCTGACAGCAACCCCCACATGATGCTTTATTTTCGATTTATATATATATATATATATATATAAGCAGTTCATTGCAGCAATGAACAGTGAAAAAATTAGCACATCATAGCACAGATCTTACATAAAGGTCTTTTCTTAGTTATATCAGTCTGAAACAGTCATCTCATGTTAAAGATAAAGCAGTAAAATGAATCTAAAAAGCTTTTGTTCTAATGGACTAGTCTTTCAATGAAAAGTCTTAAATGAATGAATGTACGAATGTACCTGTGCACATGCACAACCTGGGAATTTTTTGGGATGTACCATTAAATGCCAAGACTGAAATAATTTTGTTTGGCTCTTCCTCTTCATAGCATGACTAGTTGGCTTGGTGCATTTGCATCTGGTTGTAAAGGGATAGTAAGGAATCTGGTGATGATTTTTGTCTCAGATTCAATAAACAGGTAAATACAATGTTCAAATGAAGCCAGTTATTCATGTTTCTTCCAGACTTGACTACTGTAATGTGTTGTATACAGGGATTAGTAAGTCTTTGGTGCACTTACAAAATACTTCTGCTAGACTATTGACACGCACGAAGAAGAGGGGTCACATTATGCCAGTATCATTGCACTGACTTTAATAATAATTTAAAGTCCTTTTGATTGTATTTAAAGCTAGAAATTGGTGAGCCCCACCGTATATAACCAGTGTGCTCATTCTTTATTGTGCTTATGGCCCGACAAATGTGTGTTAAATGGACACCTTCTGGTTTTTAAGAACTCTTTGAAAACATTTATGTATGAGTTATACATTATATAAACTGGAAATTATGTGATAGTGGTTTGTATTTTCTGGATACTATAAGTGATGTTGTTGGCTGTTTGAATTTTCCCTTTTTTATGTCAGTATATAGTAATTTACCTATTTTTTGGTTTATATGTTTTTTTGGATTTGTGCAGCACTTTGGGGTCTGTAAAATGCTATATAAATGAAATTTTTACTTATTTACTTACTAAATGTAGCTACATTCACTACATGAAAACTAGTGCGCCAGTGCCTAAACCTAAGCCAGAAACACTGTGTCCAAAATGATGATACATCCTGTGAAATGCCCAGTCAATCAGTCCATGACGGGGCATCTCACAGATCACGTATTCATCCATAGTCTCACCATTGCTTGGTTGGAATTAAATGCAAATGTCCCCAGTGTGGTGAAGACAAGCAGAAGGATACAGTCATTGTTCAAGCCGTTATATCAGTAATTACACAAAGCACATTGTTATGGCCTGTCTGGGGATAAAGCAGTAAAATGAAAACAAATGGATTTTCTCTCCATGCCTGCTGTTCCTGATTTGAATTTAAGAAGAAAACAAGTTCAACTTTTCGGTTAATTGACTACAGTTTTATCAACAATATGCTTTAAGGGAATGAATTGTGTCTGTGCACATGCACTTACTAATAACAGGTTTCCTAAAGCTGTACCATTAAATGTAGACAAACTTCGTAACAGCCATTTCATACTCACAAAAAAACCCTGCCCCTGTTAGATCCTTGAGCATTGGATTAAAAATAAGATTGTATCAAATGTAGGTCTTTCTTGATAAGGGTATCCACTAAATGCTGTAAATGTAAATAACATGTAAGTCAGTGCATGTGAACTAGACCCACCACAACCACAGTTTAGAACTGCAGTGTAAATGCACAAGACGTTAACTCTCAAACACATCACAGAACGTCTAAACGAACAAGCTAATAAAAGCAAATGACTGTTATCTGGAAGCAAACGTGAATGGAAGCAATACAATAAGAGTATATGTAATATGGAAAGTTGAATTGAAAAGGGGCAGATAGCCAGGCCATACACTGGTCTTACACTTGCACTGGGTCATGTTCAGAGAGCAAGTTGATTAATAAGGAATTGTGCGTGTTAATGGTATGAGCATAGATTGGTCTGGTAAATATGGATGCATCACATGGGTGTCCAGTTCCAAATCACAACCAGTTAGCAAATAGAAATGATTTCAGTGCTCACATATTGTAATGCATGTAACGCGTTCTGCTAAAACATCTGCAACTATCCCTAGATCCATGCACAGTTCTCATGTAATGTTGTGCAGATCAAGCATCACCTGAATGATAACAACTATGTTTCACTGACTCAGTGCTTGAGCTTAAATATGGGTTAAGTAGGTTAATTATAATAAGGATACCTTATAATAACCTTATCAGAAATGGACATATATTCAAACGGACATTGTCCAAGTGGACAAAAATGTAGCGTGCCCTTTTGAAGACAGTTTTAGGGTGAATAAGGGTTTCCACTTCACAATGCACCTTATGTGTATGTATTTTATATACTGTATGTTTCACTGACTTGCATAGAGGGGCACCCAAAGCTTCTCTGTTGTTTAAATAAATAGTATTAGTAATTGGGCTTAAAATCAGTAATTGTTAATATAATGACAAAACTTGTACTACAGCTATACATTTAATAATCAACTTCTGCCACACTATATCGTGTTTTACTCTAGTGTAGTGCTTAGTGACTGCTGTTAGGGCTGGAGGTGATCAGAAAAGGATATGTGCTTTGCTGTTTTGTCACAGTGGCAGTGCTCCTGTAATATAACTCTTAATGCTGTATCTCTTGCTGGTCAAACAGAAACTCACAAACTGCTGAGAAACTTTTCTTTTTTAAATGGCCGACTCGAATCAAAACGATCTTTTCTTATTCCTCAAATCAAACGTAGAACTTTCTTTTATTAATCCCCAACTTAAATTCAAAACTATCATCTTAATCCTGGACTCAAAGCTTCTTTTGTTAATCCCCAACTAAAATGCAGAGCTAACAGCATTTATGTCTTGCCATCTGTTGTTTGTAAGGTGTTTTTTTACAGATTTATTATTTGTGCTGGCACCTTTTCTGGTTTAAGCCTAAATTTTGTGAGCAGTACATTTTTAAAATCTTTATACTCTGCATGGTGAAATGAGCTAGTTGTGTTGCCTTTAGCAACAACCAGTTTCCGACAATAGTTTACAGTAAATACATGACGACTTAAAGTATATTTTTTTGTAGCGTGAGTCTTACTCAAAATTACATATTGCACACTCCTACTAAGTTTATCCTGCTTTTATTTAATCTTTTTTCTTACTAGTTGGTCATTAGATTAAATAATCATTAAATAATTTATGCTGAAGGTGCCTGTTCTCCAGCTGTTCCATTCTGGTGCATCTGCCTTCCTCTGCTGGCCAAACAGGGTGGTGCCACATGAGCAGTAACAACACCATACTCACTAAAGCAACACTAATGCCTTGTCCTCTCTACATATGTTTATAGAATTTACAAGCATGGTCAACTAAACACTACTGTACATAAGTCAGTAAGTGTTTGTGCAGGCTAAACAACCACTCATCATATGGAGAATTTACCATGCCATAGCTATCAATCAACACCACACCACTGTTATAATAAATATTGCTGATAATCCATTACTTGGCCAATAATAAGTTAAAATAGACCAGTGCTAAAACTGTTTCTGAGAGCATGTTGGTATTTTAACCACTTTTCACATGTGTAATTACTCTCGTCTAACAATAACTGCAGGCAAAAAGTTATTAACATGCTTGTCTTACAATTAATCACAAATTGAACTAGATGAAAAGACACAAACACATGTAAGGTTGATTATTGTACGTATGTTTTGCTTGGTATCTATTCAATAAGCTGTTAATATGTTGCAGGACAGAATCCAGGTGATTAATGGTGCATTGTCCATCAGAAGTTTGACATTGTCTGATATGGGAATATACCAGTGCGTGGCAGAGAATCGTTATGGGCGAGTTTTCACCAACACTGAACTACGAGTCATGGGTAAGTGCATTGGTAAACCAGAGGTCACTTATTTATTTAAAATAGGGCTGCACAGCACTGGTCCTGGGCCCGTGTTGCTCACTTTCTTTTGCTAAATGAAGTCTTCATTGATATTGACATTGATATTGATTAGCCTTTATTACCTCTAGGCATATGAATCTATGGATTGCTCTAAAGCTGTTGCAAGAGTGTTCGATCTACTTTCAAAAAAGAAAACTGAAAACGTTGTGATAATTTTGATACTTTAAAGCAAGTCTTTAAAAAATAGGTTAAAATGTCTTATTTAGTTACAATTGCTCACTGATTAATTATAGTATTAAATTGTACAATAATTAAATTATAAGCCAATCTCTTTGCATTTATAGTGTATCCACATAGTATAAAAGTCTTGTTTTTAACTACTACAGATTTGCCATGCTTAACATTTTAAATAGTTATATTGAATACTAAATAGTCGTAATAGACTATTCTTAAAATAAATTAAAAAGAAAAAGAAATTATCACAGAATTTGACTATTTTACTAAATTATTAACTGCAGTTTAACAGTAAAAAATAAAGAAATAAAATTTAATAAAAATAGTTAAATGTGTATTTATTTATGTTTTCTTTTCTATTTCTCTACTTATTTAAGCCCAAGGCATTAAATGTGAGTAAAATTTATAGGGTGTTGACTATTGGGAAGTGACTTTCACAAACCCTATCCCCTAATTGTAATGCGCGAAGTAATATTTATTTTTATTAAAATCTCAAAAAATATGTATTTATTAAAAATAAATAGATTGTGATCACTAGTTAAAAAACTAATTCTGTCCCATATTTTCATCAAGGAGAGTCTTTAGACTTCACATGACGTGTAATTACTCTTTTCTAAAGATAACTGCAGGGGTGGTACGAAAGATATTAACGTGCTTGTCTGACAATTAATCACAAATTGAACTTGATGGATAGACACAAACAGATGTAAGGTTGTTTTTGTAATCTATGTGAACCCTAGTTATTAACTGAGAAGAAATGTCATTTATAGGGTGTTAACCATTGGAAAATCAATTCACAAGCTCAAAATTTTACTTGTGAAAACAATACTTCTTTATTTTAATATTGATTTGTAAAATATATATTTGATGTATTTTAATATAAGAAAATAGATTATGCACATAAGTTTAAGATTTACACCAGATGTAATTCTAAGTACCATCTAAATCGTTGTGTTGAATCTGAAGTACATGAAGGTATGCACTTCTAGTTTATAAGAAATTAAGTGTACTGGCCTTGATGTTTTATTTTAAAAGTACTGAACGACTATGCACTGTGTCAGATGTAGTATTTGCTGATTCAGTCTTGCATACTGAAGTAGCGTGAATATATCAGATGTGTGTGTGTGTGTGAGCATGGTTGAGTGGCGTGGAGCTTTTCAGTAGAGGTGACAACATCTACCTAAATTCAATGATGTGAGTAATTAATTTATAGCTTCTGTCTCTACCTGTCAGCTGTAGCACCAGATTTCTCTGACAGTGTGCTGAAGGCTCAGACTCTGGCACGGCAGGGTGGCGATGTGCTGATCGAGTGCAGGCCCCGGATGTCTCCCCGAGGCATGATCTCGTGGAGGAAAGGCAAGGAGGCTCTGAGAGAAAGCCACAGGTAAGAGCCATGCACTTTATTAATCAACTGCAGTACCAATAAATAATTCATGTGCTTGTTGGGATTGCTGCTTGAGATACAATGCTTCAGGGAGACACACAAATGTTTTTCCTCTATCCTTGTCAGTCCTTTAGACAGCCATTATGATTACTGTAGGTAATTAATGCTGCATTTACTGTAGTGCTTGAAAGTTTGTAAACCCTTTAGATGTTTCTGCATAAATATGATTTAAAACATCAGATTTATAAGAAAGTAAAGATGACCTGATTAAAAAATAGATTTTTGGTTATGCTTAATCATTTATTTATTAAGGAAAATGAACCTGTTTTAAATATCTGCGAGTTGCAACGGTACGTGAACCTTTAGGGTTGGCAGTTCAGCTGATGCTGGTGTTTCAAGCAGTGTAGACTATCAGGTGTGAGTGGTCACCCTGTTCTATTTTAAAATAAGATATTCTCAACACGGTTGTGAAAATGTATTATGGCATGAGGAGATCTCGGAGGATCTCGAAAAATAAATTGTTGATGCTCAACAGGCTGGAAAAGGTTACAAACAATCTAAAAAGGGTTTGGACTCCAATAATCAACAGTCTGACATATTGTGTTTAAATGTAAGAAATTAAAGACGGTTGTTGCCCTTTTTATGATTAGAGGTTTAACAACAAGTAATGGTAATGTAATAGTGTGCAAAGAACACAGGATAACCTCTAAGCAACTAAAGCCTCTCTCCTGCAATCTTCCATCATCAGGACAACACTACAGGGTGGAGAAGAAACCCATCAACATATTAGAAATAAAGTTCTTTATGGAAGAATGAGATAAAACTGATGAACAGGACTAATTACCAGTTATAGGATCATTCAGTTGCAGTTATTTCTGAACACATTGGTCACACTAAATACTGACAGTTAAAGTTCACATTCTTTTGGCACTCGCATATATGGCATATATGGATGTTTTTTTCAATAAATAAATGATCAAGCATAATATGTTTAATGAAACGCCAGTAAGTTAATGACATATTCAGGGTATATGTCGGTGGTGTGAATGTCCAGAGAACATGTTCCATTCAGCAAGACAACAAAACATAATAAACCCTTACCTAGAAGGTCTGTGATTTATCATATCTAACTGGTAAGCAGATATCAATCATTCAATGAAAGCATGAATGAGTTAATATAATAATATGTGAAATACACAAAAATACAATAGTAAATAAACACATCAAATACGGTACTTAACTATAGTAAGTACAGGAAAGGCAAGGTAATACTCTTCTAATATGCTCTTATCGCTCTTTTAGATGTTCATACTTGAACTTATGAACCAAAGCTCGGAGACGTTACTAGCAGAAATAAAAAGGATAAATAAAGTCATTGAGCTGCGTCCAGTAACCCTGTCTTGTCTAATGCACCTCCACACTCCTTTTGAGGGTCTCTTAAAGAGACAGTACACGTTTCACAGGCTGTTACAGTAAGTGAATGACAAGCACGTGGGTGGCGTCGGGTGGGAAACTGGCGGATGAACCATAACTGGAACAAAATTTTGCTAAAAAAAAGTCACCGAAAACTGAATTTTACAATAATCAGGGCAAACAATAACTGAGGTTCCACTGTATGTGAAATGTTATTTACATTAAAAAAAGCCCTTTCCTTTATATATAATAGTAATTTTAAAATGCCTGAGAGACACATATTTTGTCAGTAAATTTTTACAGTGCGTTTCAGGGATTGTGTGAGTGACACAGTGGTAACAGTGACCTCACAGTTCCAGAGATCTCCGGTTCGATTCCGACCTTGGACACTGCCTAAATGGAGTTTGCTTGTCCTTGCCATGTCATTGTGCTTTGTACTTTGGTTTCCTCACACATTCTAGAATATATTCATTAGGTTAATTGGTTGCTCCAATTGGCCCACTATGAATGTATCTGACTAGTATCTGTAAAACCTTGTTCCTGTCATGAATAGCCATTGATGCTGATGCAACCTTAAATAAACAAATAAACGAAGTGAAGCGAGTGAAGGATGTTGTAAAGAGGACTATTTTGCTTGGCATCAAAGAGCTCCTGGAAGTGAATAGTACACTGACAATGATGAGTTGCAGCAGTAATCGTCTTCACCCACCATGACTAATAAACTGACACATGCACTCCTTTGAAGGGAGCGGAGACTGTCATTTTGTTTCATAGTTTGTCAGGGTTCTTATTCTAATCTCTTCATACTGATTAACAGGATGAGCGGAGTCGAAAATAGGTTTATGGTGGAAATCTTTAATGACATTCAGTAGCTTCTAATGATTTAAATATCAAGCTTTTATGTGCTTCTTATTCTCGTAACTCATTCCATGGTATGAAGAGATCAAGCAGAATCAATTAACTCACAAGTTGCATTTTCTCCTATGCATTTATGGAAAATGCCATGTTTATCAGAAGTACACGTCCACAATTTTAGGATCAACTTTCAACCCTCAGATCGATGCGTTCAAGAAATATGAAGGTTTGTCATGAGCTAAGCCTCCCCTTCAGTAACCCAGTGCTCTTCCAGAGTTACATATATCGAAATTTCTTGGTTCAATTTAAGAACATCCCATGCTAAGCTTTTAAGAGTTATTTTTAATAACATTTTGCCTGTTGTGTGTGTGCTGATTTTTGCGTCCATTTGTTAGGACAATTAGTTCCTTCCAATTCCAGTCAGCATCGTTTAGATGTGTTTTAACAATGTGTCTTAGATTGATTAACGCACTGCGCTGGACATGTGAAGCGTGGTTGATACTGAGAGCAATTACAAGACCCCCTTATCCTGAACAACATGTAATTGAACTGAGCAAATAAAAGTTTGGGCTTCTTTGTCAGCAGTTTCTGCTTGGCTAAACTGGAACATGCTACTTTTTGATTAGTAGTCCAAAACCTTAAACATATTGCCACCACTACCACTGAATGTAGAATTACATAATTACAAAATCAGTTATCTATTTTTCTTATCCACATAATCTCACTGTAATATAAAGGAGAGTGGGAATAATGTAAATGTGTAGTAATATCAGTACAAAGGGAATGTATAAGGAGCAGGAGCACCCTTTAGCCTTTAGAATAGCTTCAAGTTATCTTCTAATGACATATAATTCCTGAGTCATCACTCCTGTTGTGCACCCCTTGTCCATGTCTTCCTACAGTGGTGCTTGGAAGTTTGTGAATAATTTAGAATTTTCTATATTTTTGCATAT
Organism: Parotocinclus maculicauda; assembly: GCA_034780255.1. Taxonomy (NCBI): domain Eukaryota; kingdom Metazoa; phylum Chordata; class Actinopteri; order Siluriformes; family Loricariidae; genus Parotocinclus; species Parotocinclus maculicauda. Next base: position 11,904 of record JAUZSU010132592.1, read on the forward strand.
GACCTACAACATTCAGAGATTCTTAAACAAGCTTTCAGAAGATAAAGAGAGCCCAATTAAATACAAATGAAACAGAAATCCAGTATTATAAGACGTTGTTGATCTCCTCACATGAACTGCTCACCTTGGTTCCTTCCATAGCAATTCTATTGGCTTGAAGTCCATAAAATTAACATTATTTTTTAACCATTCTTTGGTGGACTGAATTGGGTGATTAGAGTCGTTGTACTGCTGCATGACCCACATTGTGTTCCCAGACAGTAGGAAAAATTTCCTTCCAACTTTGCTGATATATTGCAGAATGAATTGTCCCAGCAATGATGGCTAGCCATACTGACCCCGACACAGCATAACAGGTTAAAATTCTCTATTGTAGTTTCACCCTATATTAAATAAGTAAGTGAAAACTTTTTTTTTCCTTTTTATTTCTGAAGAATAAAAATTCAAAATAAGGTGTACTGTTTACACTTAATGTGTATGTGAACACGAAGTATAATTGCACCCTCTGGTGTTCGAGAATGCAATTGCATCAGATGCCGTAATAAACCCCTGGCCCTGTTAATGCACCAGAGAACCACCAGTTGATGTATTCACTTTTGCTTTTTTCGTTTTTTCCTCACTGGTGTGGATTAGGTTGTAATATAGTGTGGGAAATGATGGGTGCAGGAAGAACCATTTTCTTACCAACGTTAATGTTTTACTTAAAACTGTGAAGGTATCAAACACATGCATAGCAAATTATAACATAACATAACATAACATAAACTATATTAAACAGACCAAAAGGGGCCATAATAATAATATCTAGAAATACTTGCTGAAGATGTAAATGTGTATTTTTATGTTACAGGGAATAGAAGGTAACATAATAAATTAATTTTTTACTTTAATGCTGTGTTTTCAGAGTTTCTGTTTTGGACAATGGGAGTCTCAGAATATCAAACATTACCAAACTGGATGCAGGTCTTTATACGTGTGTGGCCCGGAATCAGTTTGGAGTGGCAAGCAGTGCTGGTGCTTTAGTTGTGAAAGGTAGGATTTAAAATTCAATTTAATTTCAGGGCACAGACATAAGCACAGGGCATCAGTCCATCATGGGGCTCAACAGCGATCGCTGTTGCAGCATTGACATGGCCTCAGACATGACCAACCTCACTTATGTGGCACCAGACCTGATCGGTAGGCAGAAACATTACTTGATGCTGGGTGTCCAATCAAGGGTGTAAGCAAGTAGACTGATAATGCTGCAGTGCAGATTTCATAATGTGTCTTCTGCTCTAAATGCCACACACACAGCTTCAGATACACTCCCGAGAATGGAAATGTCAGGACTGTGGCTGAGTTCGGACTATTGGGCTGCATTTTCAGTGTAGCACAACATTAATAATAAAAGTAATCTTTATTTAAACAATGTACATTGCACCTCATATTCAAAAAATGATTTGAACTTACAAAAACATGGAAAAGAAGACAGGTGACTGATATGTTTTGTTTAGCAGGTCTTGTTTTATCATTTAGAGCAGAGCAGAACAGAGCAGAGATCCCTAGTGAGACCTGGGATTGACACCTTTTAGAACTCTGTACTGACTACATATTACTCTTGTACACAAGCCTTCACTGTCTCCTGATAAAAGATTTCATGCATTCAGTTCAAAATTCCCCTGCTCATCTGTAAAGATGTCATTAGTCTTGCTCCCTCCTGACCTTCATCCTAACCAACCATTATTTATACTTAGATCTTCCTCAAATGTCCAGTTCTCGATCTAAGCTTTTGTAATTAAAGTCATAGTCAAGGTCTGTGGAATTCAGTCAAGCACTAAACTTTAAAGTGCTATTCTATGATCGTCTTTGCAATTGCCTTTACTGATTTGCACAACAAATCTTGATTTTAAGTGCTCTGATTTAAAAATGTAAATTAGTGTTCAGCATTTCCACATAAATACAAAAACACCAACACAACTCAGGACAATAGGTATTTTATGCCATTTATGTTATTTATGTGAACATTCTGTGCACTGTTAATTTTAGATCATCAGTTCAGCAAATTCAGCCACCAAGAAAATAGTTTATTTAAAGGTAAATTTATGGGGGGGAGGCATACAGTTGGGGCCAACAGTCTGAGAACATCAGTGAAAATGCTTGACTAGGTATCTGTACAGAAGGATTCATTTTGCACAAGGTTAATGATCCTAAGCAAACCTCAACATTTTGCTACTTAAAGATAAAGAAGATAAAAGAGTGTTGTCTGTCACAGAGTTCCCTCAACGGTCACCTGATCTAAACTCATAAACGATTTATGGGGCACTTGAAAAAAGAGAAGCATTCAGTAACACCACAAGCTGCTTTTTTGGAATATTGTAAAATTGTTGTTCAATAACATACACGGTTTTTTGCACAAACTTGAGGAGAACATACCAAATACGGCACTAATACATTTTAAAACATTGAAAACGTGTCATATTTTAAAGAATCAACCTTTTTTCTAAATATTTAAGTTAGGTATAGCTTAGTTGTAATAAAAAAATGCATTACATTTGAAATAAATTCAAAATAGAACCATTTTCACAAGAGATACAAATAGCATATTAAGCACAAGTAAAAATGGTTGCATCCAACAGTGTCTGTGAGTTTCACACCTGACAAGATGGCCTGTTTTAGGACCGTCGCACCAAATTCTGGGCCCTATGCACAAGCAGTGCCACCCCAATTTAATTAGAGTAAAAACCTAAATAATAAATAGTAATAATAAACATTAGTTTAAAGTTTAAATTGGTATACTATTACAGTATTACAGTATATTACAGTATACAGTTGTTTACCTCAGATTACAGTTAAGGCATCATTCATTCATTCATTTATTCATTTACCCAAAAACATGACATTTACATTAGTTAGCTACATTTATTGTGATCTTTAAATTATAGTGATATTTAACAAAAAACAAAATTTCAGACTCAAGAGCCGTCCCCCACTTGTCACCCTAGTGACTCCCTCATCTTGAATTTCCCCTCGGGGATCAATAAAGTATCTATCTATCTATCTATTACAGAGCGCCTGCCAGTCACCTTTTCAGGTCTACCTCCTTGTTTCTGCACTCATTGTCCATTTGATTAGTTCCACTTAACATACAGATGCACTTCGTAGTCCAGCAGTTTCTCTTTATACTATGTTATTCCCTTTTACTCTAATGGTCAGGACCTCCACAGATCAGTAACTATTTTGTTGGTGGATCATTCTCAGCACTGCAGTGGCACTGACCTGGTGGCGGTGTGTTAGTGTGTGTTTCGCTTCTATGTGGAACTAATAAAATGGACAAAATGTGTAAACCTTTTTCAACCAAATGAATTTGATCAAGCAAACGTTCACCTGTCATAGAAAGCTGTTTTTAAAACAATTTAACAGGCCAACAAAATCAGCAGATCTCAATCACGTCAATATTTTGTTTGGTTATTAGAAAAAACAGGTTAAACACAGATACGTGATCCATCCAGTTAGGAACTCTTAGAAAATCCCAGCTGACATTACAGCCTGACAGCATTAAATCAATGGTAATAATACACAAGTATTAGGAAAGAAATGTGGCATCTGCAACTCATCCAGTTTATTTAAACACTGCAACACCTGAGATATTTTAAGAGAAAATAATCTGATTGCATATGTACAGTTCTGAAAAGATCGTGCCCTTTTATGAAAGGTCTCTCTGACACCCACCACAACAAGACATCACTCTTAAACTTCAAATTTGCTGTTAAACACACTGTGCTATTGTGCTTAATTATTTGATGCCAGGTTTGTGCAGTGCCCTTTATTTTCCCTCTGGCATCTGGCTCCTGTCACTTTTTTTAAGAAACCACCCACATTGGGAAAGAAAAGATGTGTGTTCACAAAGTTTTGTCAATTAAATATGATCTGTTCTAGGTTAATACTACAGACAGAGTTCTCAGGTATGTGTAGCAGACCACATTTCACCACAAACCTGAGTTGGCATCACCCACACAATGGTCTGCCATCTTAATATTCCACACAGCTGAGGCTCATTCGTTATCCACAGTATAAATAGTCCACATTCACGTTCACTGTTGCTGCAGCATTGCATGATTTGTGTTTCTCTGACGCTGGCCTCCCTTTCAGTGTTCAGCCTTTAGCATTGCATGTGTTGTTTAAACTGGTGCTGTTTAAATTAATATAGTGCTGATATACAGCTCACAAAATTAGGTATCCTCTAGTTTAAGTTTGTACAAATATGCCCTGCACCAATGTCTACAACATGCTCTTGATTTTCTTGTGTGTTATAATAAAATACTTGTGCAAAATTATTTTTGTTACGTTGCTATCCTAAAAGTTAACCTCTAAAAGGAACTTAATTACACAATTTTTGTATATTTAAATTAACCACTAACAAACTGAGTTTTGATATCTTCAAATCCCGCGTACAGTTTTTCTGCAATGCCCCCTTTTTGTTTTTGTTCTTTTAAAACATTGTTAGAAATTGTAATTTCCTTGGCTGAATCTGATCTGATTATTTTTTTGAAACATATAACAGAATCTGTCTAAGAATGATAAATGACAGCATACAGAAACATTTTTGTTTAACCTATCTTTTCATGGAAACTTCTTAATTGCTAATGACAGATAAAGGAACTGCTGGTTTGTGCCTGGTTCTGCTTTCTCGCTACCTTCTTTGCCTTAGTTAGCTTTGTCAGATTCTGCATATTCAGCAGGGTGATGCTGTTTTAAATGCCTTAAAATTTCGGAGAAGTCTAATTTGATAAATAATTCTATTAAATTTGTTTTTCCGAACGTTTTCGAAGTTCTGTTCACTATCCATGTACAGTATTGTAAACAGCATGCTGTGAAGAGGGTCTATGCTGAAGACATGGTAGTGTCCCTACTACCTCATTAGTACTGCACTGTGCAGAGACAGAACATGCATCATCAGCATGCGTCATCAGAGGTCTCGTAAATAATCCCAAGAGTGGCTGACCTGTTTTTAGTTTTGTTTTGAGTTTCATCCACTCATGGACCAAATTCTGTTAAAGTTCATGTGTAACTGTGTTTGTGCTGCTGTCAGAAGTTAAATGTGATGGCACAGAATCGGTTATATGAGATTCTCGATCACGCCGATCTGGGCACCAACTGATTGATTGATTGATTGGATTTATACAAAACTGAAAATTCATATTGAACAAAATTAAAAAGTGACAAACCACCTTCACAGTGGTACTATTAAAGGGGGTATATATTAGGTATCTTAAATAATTATTGCCTATATGCATTAGTTTTACTTAACACAATTGGCTAAATCTTGTTCATCTGCCTTCCAGCAAGCCCTGCTGAAGCTCCACTTTTAAGGGCAGGGAAGTGTTTTGTATGTTTATTTGTTTTTGTTTGTTTGTAGTAGCACCTCACAGCAAGAAGGTCCCGGGGTCAATCCCAAACCCCTGGCCTGGGTCCTTTCTCTGTGGAGTCTGCATGTCCTCCCTGTGTCTGCGTGGGTTTCCTCCCACAGTCCAAAGACATGTGTGCTAGGTTAATTGGTGTATCTAAAGTGGTCCTAAATGTGTGACTGTTTGCATGACTGTGCGTGTGGGCCCTACGATGAATTGGCGCCCCGTCTAGAGTTGTTCCCGCCCTTGCGCCCGGAGTTGGCGGGTGGGCACCGGCTGGCCTGCAACTCCATGTGGATTAAGCGGAAGATAATGGATGGATGGATGGATGTTTTTTTGTTTTAAACTGGGACTGCTTTTTAAACCTGTCTGGTGCAGTGGTCCATATATTTGTAAATCTATTATCTTAGATTGAATAAAATCCAGTCTATCCATTCAGTGAAGCAGATCTTTGTAGATAATGTTTCTCTATATTTATGCCATGGCTATCTGTGAATTCAATAAAAAATAGTTTAAGCACTGCAGTTATAAATAAATGCCTTCTTGTGTCATTTCTAGTTTAAACACGTACAGAGTTATGTATTTTTGATCTACGTTTGTTTTGTATGAATGAGCTATGCAGCCACACCACTCTGTTATAACCATCCAAAACTGTACATGCTTTTCTCAGACTGGCACACATTAGGTTTAATGGGCTTTATGGCAGCAGACATATGCAAGCCCTACGTTCAGAAACTTCACACTATCTGATCACATTATCATAGTGTAATTGAGCAAGAAGTGAAACGTTTTACAGAACGGTCTTAGCCTTATGGGACAGAACGAGCAGGAATAAACTCATTATGACTGTGGATAAGACCGTGAGTGCACAGTGACATCTAGTTGTACTTGTGTTGTAATGCACAGCTTACGTTTACATTTGGTTTATGCTTCTGTAATTTTGTATGGTACAGACTTCTGGAAACGTTCTGACACCACTAATGAAGTTTCATGTATTGTTAAGAAGAGGAGAAAACCAATATAGCATATCCTTCCATATTTTACAGCACAGTCAACTCTGTTATGAGACCTCATGTAAAACACTAGTTGGTCACATGGATAGGAGCACATAACAAATTTTATGTTAGGCTTTTTACATTTGTTTGACCCTTTGAGGACCAATGGACATATTTGTCCCATACTTGTAAATGGACACCAAATGCGATTGAAACAACCTACGGTCCTGAAAGGGTTCAAAAAGAAACACTTGGGGCATTCCAATCGCATTTATAATCCATTTAAAAGTATGGGACAAATATGTCCATTGCTCCTCAAAGGGTTAAATGTATGCATTTATTTTTGCTAAAATGACAAGGTTTTTGCTAAAATGTCAACCTACAGCTTTGTTAAGAGCCTTTAATGTAGAATCAACTAAATGAAATTTGATCAGTGCACAAACTTTTGCGTAAGACTGTAAGCTGAAATAATTGAGCAATTTAAGCAATTTAGAGCAATTGAGCAATTTAAAAGCTAATATTTTTGGTAAAGTCACATGAAAAGTATAAAGACTAACAATGAAATTTATTCAAATGATTTGTTGTGCAGTTGTTGGTTTCTTAGGAATTTCATTTGAATTTCCGTATAATTTTATTGTCTACTTTTTCAAGAGCCCACCATCATCACCACTAAGGCAGCTCAGCTGGATGTGACAGTGGGAGAGAGTGTTGTCCTTCCATGCCAGGTTTCTCGCGATCCCTCCCTTGAGGTTCGCTTTACCTGGTTCTTCAACGAACAGTTGATTGACTTTGAAAGCCACCAGGATTATTTTGAGAATGTTGGTGGAGTAAGTATTTAATGATCAAACCCAATAACCATGACACAGTTATTGTAGATCGTAAACCTCCATTATCTGTTAAATCCAGGTTATAAACTACATTACAGTTTTTGTTTTGGATGCTCACAGAAATCTGCTGGTGACATCATGATACGTAACGTTCAGCTATGGCATGCAGGGAGATATACCTGCACAGTTCAGACCAGCATGGACAGTGCCTCAGTAGCCACTGATGTCATGGTCAGAGGTAAACATTACAAATTTACTATCCATATTGAACGTCTTTAGCCTCAGTTTCTGCTGATCTGTCTGGGGTGGGGGTGGAGGTGGAGGTGTGTGCCCTGGTCACTCTCATGACCCCAAATTCTGTTATATGTATGTAAAGTGAGTGAGTGAGAGCATTATGTTATAGAATCCTAAATCCTCTCTAAGGATTAACAAACTGGCATTATTAAACAACTTGTGTTATTTTTATCTGAGAGTAACAGCTTTAGAGATCTCAGGTTGTTAGGCTGCTGTAACACCCAAGTGTAGTTGTGCATCTGTTTATGTCAGTAGTTATATTATCAGAATTTGGAGAACATTTATTGCAACTATGGCCAAGATCTTTTTCATGCTACTCGTTTCTCCCCCACAGGTCCACCTGGGTCACCGGTGGACATCCAGGTAGATCATGTAACTGAAACTACAGCTTTTGTGTCCTGGAGGCCAGGCTCTGATAACCACAGCCCCATTTCTTCCTACACTGTCCAGGCCAGAACCTCATTCTCTCTGGGCTGGCAAGCTGTCAAAACAGGTATAGAACATTTATGCAGCTGTTTTCTTACAATACTTTAGTGTGCGGTAATTCTTTCCAATTGGGTAAGGGTTGTAAAATAACCATAAATATTTGTATCTGCTAATTATTTGAGATCTTTAAAGTCATAGAGGAGTTTAACTTGTTTAACCATTGATTTATATTGCAGTAAAATTGTCTCAAACTTTTCTTAGAGAGTTCTCTTACTGTTTAGTTCCAGAGCTTCTTGAAACGACTGAGCTGACTGCTCTTGTAAAAGAGCTAAGCCCATGGGTGGAATATGAGTTCAGAGTCCTTGCCAACAATGCCATCGGTACAGGAGAACCAAGCAAACCCTCCAAAAAGATCCGCACCAAAGATGCACGTATGTACAGAATTCAAACCATTTTCATGTCAGTTATTTGGGACTACAATTTGTACTTACCAGTAAGATCTACAGGGGAACTTGTACACTTTATAGTAGCCAAAACCATCAATAATATAAGGTCAAATCAAATGTATTTAGGTAGTGCATTTTACAAATAAACATCTGTAGCACTAGCATGTCACACATCTGCCTATGTGAAGTTTGCTTGTTTTCTCAGATAGCTGGGAGCTATCATGCTCCATTAGGTTGATTGGTCACTCTAAACTGGCCCATGGCTGGTGTGTTGAGGTAGCCTGTCTGGGCTCACAGCTCTAATTAAGCAAGCCAAGGGTGACAGCAGCAAGGGAAAAGCTCCCTAAATGTTATACAGAAGAAACCTTCAGTGGAACAACACTCAAAAAGGATCCCAGCCTCCATGGTCAGCCTAGATGTTATATGTGTTATCATTTATTTGGTTTATTGAATATCATTAATCACTTTCAGACACAAGGTTATACTAAAACACAATGTTTTATTAAAACTAATCACATACATAGTCAGATCAGGCTCATTTTACATAACTAAACTAATGCATGTCTTAGGACTATTGGTAGGAAACTGAAGTAAATGGTCAATAGTTTAAAATAGCTTAAATACATAGAAGCTAAGTATAACAAATAAAAGTGAAGACCTTTTTTAATAAGCAAATTATATAATTGGTTAATCTAATGGTTATTTAAGGAAATTTAGGCCAATGGGCCAGCACCTGTCAATGGGCGTGTTTCCTTTTTGTCCTTGCTTATTCTGGTTAGGGTTGTGTGAAGATCCAGAGCATATTTTAGATCTCCTGGGGCATGTTTAAACAGAGTGTCAGGCCATCACGGAATAAGTTGAGGTTGCAGTTGTAGCACCAGGGTATGATCCCCTCCAATCCAGCCTGTTTAACACAGACACATCCATTGAAGCATGACCTCATGGGACTCATACCCATGGTGGTGTATGAGCAGACTGTTGCTTCACACACCCAAACTCCCAACGGTTCCAATAGAAAAATGAATGTATAGAGCTTATATAGCTTACAGAACTATGTAACTATAGCGGTTCATGCCTGGGTAGCTAAATCTCATTTGCTTGTAAAAGTTGCCAGTAAAAAGGTCCCAAGTTGGTCAAAACATTTATGTGACACTGTAAGTATTTTACAATGGCTTTATAAAAGGTTTTAAGGGCAAAATCTGAATATGAATTCCAATAATAGGACACTTAAAGGGACATTCTAGTTTCTCTCTAGGTTAAGTTGTGGACAGAACAGTCTAGAAGATGGGGATAGTCAAGCAGGAGAATTTTTCAAGCTTCAATTTTATCATCAAATTTGTTTATATGGCAGTTTTTACAGTAGATATTCTTTTCTATCCAAAACATCTAATAATCAATAGTAATAGAAAAAAGGACCTAGACTAATCTTTTTACAAATAATGGTTGGAAGTCAGTAGTCCAAAGAAAATCTCACACATAACAGAAGCAAGAATGTAAAACGTTCATAGTACATACTAGTTCACCACTGTTTTCCTAGTTTTCTTCTGTGGTCCTTTTCACTCTTAATACTGTGGCTGTTTTAATAACAGGTAACTTCTGGTGAGTGCACAAATTCTTGTCTTAGGAGTCATTTTCACAATTTTACTCACAGCTTCTATTTTAGTCACACTCTTTAATTAGGGAATATTAATTGTTACTGTGCCAGCATTATCATCAAGCTTGAAAACAAATTCATTGCTATGTATGTAATTCATCTGCTTAGCAACAGCCTTATTCTAACGGTTCATTTAAGCAGTGTTGTAATTAAAGTCTGTAATCTTCTCAGCGATTACATTTAAATATTATATACACAATCATCTTGCATAACGGTATACACAGCAATCAGCAGCTCTCTTTAGCTATTATCCATTTAGTCTTTCTTGCCCTTAATTAGAATAGTAATTGTTTTTTACATTTATAATATCATAAAGAAGTGAAATGAAGAAATGCAGTCATATCTCTTTTATGGATGTTCAAATGAAAAGTAACAGCAGCATATGGGCAGTGAAGAACTTGTTTTTTATGTGACAGCATACATAGATAAGATTGCATTGTACATCGACTAAGTGGTTCCAACACGTTAATCAGACAAAATATTCAAATCGTGCACAGACCAGTTAACAAAGAACACTGGTTGTCTAGTTACAAAAGCACATGTTCTGGAATATATTATACTGTAAGTGAATAGTCTGGGTTTCTTTGAATACTATACTAACCCATGTGAATGGACAGAAGCACTACAGTGGTGCAAGTCACAGAAATGTTTAATGCTATGGGACAAGTTAACAGAATTATTTTTGATGAGTGTTGTGTGATTGTCAGGTGATTATAATGTGGTTGTTAGGGCAGAGGTGGTTGTGGTACCACCCTGAAATAGTGGCCACTGGTCTAGTGATAAGCCAGCAAGCTATATCTGATTCATTGCTAGTCACTGGAGTTGGCTTGGTTATAAAAATAGTTGGTACCGTAAATTCAGTAATTATAATGATGCAGGAATTAATGTTATGTTACTTCAAAAAGTGACAAAAGTGTTACCGAGTATCTTTACAGAAGGTTAGCATGAATAATATTATTTAGCTAACTATTTGAATTATCCAGCATGTATGTTTTTTTGCTCATTAAAAAATAAAATGCCCAGTACACACCCGGTCTACATTGCTGGACACTCCAAATAATCCAAATTCACACCCAGGCATGTCTGTTTGCTAGTAAGTCATGGCTATGCCATAGCCTCAGTGCCCTCAGGCTCAATGGCCATAAATAGATTGACATTTAATGTAAAACATTAAGCGCTTCTTTGTTAAGAATGTTTTTTAAAACATGGTTGCATTCATTTTTCATCAAGCAACTCCTTATGGTTGCCAAAGTAGTTTAGATGTTGAAGCTTGACATATAAAACGCATATTCTGAATTAATCTTCTTTCTTCCTTGAAATACTTCAACTGAATAGAGATTTTTATTTATCAAACAGCACTGATGAAGTCTTTCGTGTCTTTTTCATTCACCTCAGTTCCAAAGGTTGCCCCAGCCTGGGTAGGTGGAGGTGGAGGCAGTCGCTCTGAGCTTATTATAACGTGGGAGGTAAGAGCACAACCTGCTTTCTCTAAAAACATTATAGATCCATTTCACTGATGATACAGGAGTATAAACAGGTCTGTGTGTACAGTCATGCCCAAAAGTTTTAAGAATGGCACACATTTTGGTTTTCACAAAGACTGCTGCATCAGTTTTTTTAAATTTTGTCAGCTGTTTATTTGGTACAATAAACTTTTCATACTTTTCTTAACTTTTTTTTGACAAATACATCTATACTGCTCACAAAAATTAGGGGATATTTAAAAATGAAATATCTCATAATGAAATATCCCCGGGCAACAGTGGGTTTATTCCAGGTACTCTGGTTTCCTCTCAAAGCGTGTTAGGTTAATTGTTGTCTCTATAGTGTGTGTGTGTGTGTGTGTGCCATATGATGGATTCGCGCCCCGTCTGGGTTGTTCCTGCCCTTGCGCAAAGAGTTGCCAGGTGGGCACCGGCTGGCCAGCTACCCCGTGTGGATTAAATGGAAGATAATGGATGGATGAATAAAATATTTAATATTTTTTGTAAGCAGAGTAGCTTGCTGAACCTTTTTATTTAAGACATTTCCCTCGGTAGGCTGGGTATCAGCTTCTGGGTAAAATCTTGAATGATGTCAACCCATTTTTGCCTAATCAATGATTGGAGTTTGGGGGTTTTGTTTGTCCACCCTCTTTTTGAGAATTGTCCTTTTGAGGAATCTCAATGGGATTGAAATCGGGGGAGTTTTCTGTCCATGGACCTAAAATTGTAATGCTTTGATCACCGAGCCATTTGATTATCAGTTTTGCCTTGTGACATGGTGGTCCATCAAGCTGGAAAAAATGCTCCTGGATTGTTTTAATATCAATGTTTATATATGGCTCTGTTCTTAGGAAAAAAAATGACACATGATTGCTCATGTTAGCATGACACAGGACTCATGGTAGTGCTTACTTTTTCTTCTCGGTACAATCATTTTTCCAGCTGTCCCCCAAACAGTTTGAAGTGGACTTAATCAGAGAAAATAACAGCACCCCAGTCTTCAGAAGTCCAATCCATATACTATAATGTCAATTCGTCCTTTTTGACACCAAACGATCCTCCAAAAGCCTGTAACCATGGTTAACAGAAGAAAATTTAAAAGCAACCTTTTATAGCAGCCAGTCTGCTCTTCTAATCAGTATGACAGAGTGATATTAGTTGCTTTGTCCTTATTAACCTTTTCTCCTGAGCTAACAGGATCTTCACTGAAATGATGTTAGCAGTCCACTTTGTAGTCACTTTTTGTGATGGCAGGAAATGACTTTGCAATTTCTTTTGCAAAACCTGGTGATTTTTTTTTTTTAATGTGCTATTTTAAAAACTTTTGACCATGTCACAAACATGTATGATTACAATACAGTATACGTCATATCTTAGCAAGGAAGAAATAGAAATTCCATTGTAAACCGATCTATAGCAACCTAGAAGTGCCTGTACAAATATATCATGCATGTCTTTTTCTATGCCATCTGTTGGCCTGTGGCTTCCACAAAACTCCTTCCAAAAATTCCCATATCCCAATCCACAATATAGTACAACCACAATGGGGAAAGTCATGGCATGGCAGCGATAACTGTATTGGTGCTCAAGTGGCAAAGCGGTCAAAGATGCCAGCCTACCACTGCTCTGATTTTAGTTCGAGTAATAAACTAAATGAACATTGAAGTAACTAAAATTCAAAAATATTACTTCAGTCTAAAAATTCACCATTAAAATGGAGTCTAATGAAAACGTCAGATGAAAATCTTGTTGTTCGGTATAATAATGGATTATAAAACTAATTTGCTTGGAAATCTGGTGTAGCCACTTTAGCCACACTCAGTGGGCCAGATGTTGCTCTGTTGATGTGTGTAATCATTCTCTGTGTGTACGACTAAAAAGGTAAAGTGTTCAGTGCACACTAAATGCACTGAAAGGCTCTGCATGCATGTTAGTGCACTTGTTTTTAAACATGTTATTATAAATGAGGGGGCTATATTTAAAATGCGGACAAAACACTGATTATCTGGTGATAATGCATTTGCTTTTAGCATAAGCTTTAGTCTGCAGATTGCAATTTTAATGTCAGAAGTGAACAAATTGCTGTTTACCCTGCGTTAACTAATGGTTTGGCGCATGATTTTAGTGTTTGTGTTGATAACAATGAAAGTGTAAATTGTGGGTATTTGTGTGTGCCTACCCCAGCCAGTGCCTGAGGAGTTACAGAACGGTCCTGGCTTTGGCTACGTCGTAGCGTTTCGTCCAAATGGTACTCAGAGCTGGATGCAGGCAGCCATAACATCAGCCGATGCTTCACGTTATGTCTTTAAAAATGAGAGCGTTCCTCCTTTTTCACCCTTCCAAGTGAAAGTAGGGGTTTACAACAACCAAGGAGAAGGACCTTTTGGACCAGTGACCACCATCTACTCAGCTGAAGAAGGTGACATAAAAATCAAGTGATTTGCTGTAAATGTTAAGGTGCATCTAATTTTTAAGAGTCATGATTATGATTTTTAGATCATAAACATAGCAAATGACTGATTTTTTGTTTTAGTTGTGAATGGACTTTGATGCATTGTACTTCCAACCTATTGTGGTGTGATATGTAACTTAACAGACAGATAATACTATTGTAAGCTTCTATGCCTAATTAATGTCTTAGAATGTAATTTTATAATGTATGTATTCATTGAATGGTCTAGAACCAAGTCGAGCCCCTACTAGAGTCCAAGCCAAGACCCTCTCTGCCACAGAAGTGGAAGTCAGCTGGAACAGCAGCAAGAAACACATCATGGGTTATGAAGTGAGTACAGGAAAACCCTAATACTCATATAGTATTTTCATTTAAGTGAATGTCCTATTATATGCAACTATTCTAACTGAAAAGCATGTAGCAGTTCTGAATAAATTGTGTATTTTTTTACACGGATACACTGCAGATCAATCACTCATCAAATATCATCAAACAGATACTTTTATCCTTTAGCACACGGAGGCTGCAAGTTTGTTTGTGATGCTTTTTGTCTGTGTTATTAAATTCCATTGCATGTACAATCTGAAGCACAGTTAGTACAGTCATAGCAATTTATTTTCTACAAAGATTTATACAATTTGAAATAATGGCTATTTTAACTTGTTTTTCTTCTTTCTGAACTTTAGCTAAGATACTGGACTAAGAAGCAAAAGCAGGACACGGCCAGCATATTGAGGACAGTGGGGAACAGAACAGTAGCGGTAATCCGAGGCCTGGATCCCAGCATGACCTATCACATCACAGTAAAAGCTTACAACAGTGCAGGAGTGGGGCCGGACAGCACCGTAGTCAAAGTTACCACAAAGAAACCTCGTAAGGGCTAAACTTTTATCTTCAGCATGGTTTACTAACTAAACTTGCCAACCCAAGCTTTATTTTAACCATAGCACTGATTTAGAACAAAATCTGATGCAAAGAATGAAATTTATTCCACAAAACAGTAGACCCGTTTTTTTTTTATACCAATATTAAACTGAATTGAAATGTTAGTGGACTATATACGTTGCAACTCACGAAAGACTTATTTAACAAAATAACATAATATAACAAAATAAGATATATCAGCTCTGCTAACCCAATTCCAATTCTCTCATTAACAATTAGCATTTATTTTATCATTAGAGGACTGGAGATTGAGTCTGAAATGAATGTTCGATAACTTTCTTGTAAATACAGTTTGAGTCTGTTATCTGAATGTACACCAAGTATATTTGTAAAGTGGGGGCCATGGTACAAGTCAGTACCCTGAACTGCATCAAACTGTGAGGACAGTGTTTTGCTACACCCCTTATTTCCAGGGATCAATCCTAACCAAGTTATTTTAAAATTAAAACTTTTTCTGAAGTCAATACAATATAGTTATTCAGTGGGCTGATTGGCCTTCCTGTCTGCTTGTTATCTTCTGATCCGGTGGAGCTTTGCATCTTAAACAAGCAGGGTCTGTTCATCAGGTGTACCACTGGATACGTGCACTTGTTCTCTACTGTCTTAGAGCTGTTTTTTTGGTATCGCGTAATACTACAGTTTTAAATAAACATTACCTCATACTCAACCACTAATTAAAATGCAAGTGGAGGGTGTAGGTAGAGGCAAGAATAGATCATTTATATGTCTTTAACATCAAGGTTACAACTCTATGTTCTTTGAGGTATGTGCTAATTACTATAAACGGGAGCCCCCCTGGGTTCGATTCCTGGGTGGGGTTTCAATTTTTTTTTTGCAATATCTAAACCAACTTAGCATTAGTGTTAATGTTTGCTTATATTTTATGGGCTTTTTCTTTACTTTCTCTAGCACCAAGTCATGCTCCAACAAAAGTCACATGGACCATGACAAATTCCAAGCTCATTCTGACATGGGACCAAGTCAAATCTATGGAGAATGAGTCAGAAGTCATGGGATACAAAGTAAGCACTTAACCAAGTATAAGTTTTTAAAGGCATGGCTGCAACATGAAGTACACTAAGAACATTAAATATATTTTTAGTAAGATATAACCTAACTGGATTAAGGAATGCATTTGTGTCCTGCTGGAGGCTTTGTGTGATTTCTACCTCATTATGCTGTGTACGGAACAGTAACCTGGGTTTAATCTCATGAAGGTGATTTACAAGCAGAGCAGACACGGTCCTCCAAGTGTGGTGGAGACGAACAGTACCTCCCTGGAGCTTGTCTTGCCTGTGGATGAGGATTATATCATTCGGATCAAAGCAATCAGCGAGGGTGGAGAAGGAAGCAGCAGCAGGCTCATCAGCATCCCCAGGATAGCAGGTCTGAGTAAAGAGCATGTGGCTTTCTTTAATTGCTAATAACATTAGTGCTCAAGTAGTGTGGAAACCCAATCATAATCAGCAGTGTGTGAGGACTGTAGATCTACTGTAATCTACTACTTGGAATTTAAAAGTATTTCATCAAACATTGCAGCAGAGGTATGGGGAGGAAAGCTGTGTAAATACATTTTAGATGATTTAGTTAATTCAATTTGATCTACAAACAGTATTTCATAGTTGTGCATTGTGTGCAATTTATACAAAGGCTAGAATTGCAGCATTACATTTTGAGGTTACAAAAAACTGTCAGATATTGGTGCTAAACTTAATAATTCTTATTATTATGGTGAATATTGCACAGCTAAAATATTAATGGTCACACAGATATTACGCAGAAACCTTTATTTTTTACAACCTGATTCAAATGGTGATAGGTGACCCCATATTTGTTAAAAAAATAACCAGATAATCACAGAAAATGCCATTCAGGTTGCTTAAATCCATGTGTGTGATATGAATTTATGTGGCTGTTAAACATAAATATGTGGTTTAAAAAAGGGATGTTTCATAATGAGACAGAAGCTCTGGAGTGTTTGAAATTATGTTTTCTTTTTTATAGTTACAGCACGAGATAATTTCAGCCTTTAGTTAATTCAAAAACTTCACTGTTGCAAAATACAATGTATAAAAACAATATGTTTTTTGTTTTTGTGATATGATGTAAAATTTGCACAAGCCACTTATGAAAGTAAAGTTTCATAACTTAAGATAAACTTCAGTGAGGATTAGACCATAGGACGGTGTGGGTCTATTTGCAGTACAGCCTCTTAGAGCAAGGATACTGAATACTGAAAGTGTTGTTGTAATTTGTTTGCTGATTGTATTAATGGTGTGGGTCATGCAACTGAGTTTAAACTGTCACATTATCACTTGAGTTGATTTAGACAGTAAATTGGATCTGGCATCATACAGCATTTTCCATTATTAGTAATAATAAGTGTGACTCTTCTTCTAAAAAGCAGTATTTAACTTTGAGCATCAAGCGACATATTTGCCCCATACTTTTAAATGGATGCCAAATGCAATTAAAACAACCTACAGTCCTGAAAGAATTAAAGTGATGTTTGCAGTGAAAAAATGCATGAAGTGTTTATTTCTTAACCCTTTCAGGATTCTAGTTCGTTTTCATCGCATTTGGCATCCATTTAAAAGTATGGGACAAAAATGTCCCTTGGTCCTCAAAGGGTTAGATATGCTTCTGTGAGCTCTGTCTGGTGGGAGCATCATAGAAGATTTATAGTCTCATTAGATCATGTGAGGTAACCATACTTATTGAGTGTCTGAAATAGTCCCTTAATCAATATTCTGCACATTTAACATACAATATGTGGTTTGGCAGTGTTAACCTATAGGGGATAGAATTTTGGACACTATATTGCTCTGCTCTTTACGGCATGACAGCAGTATCTGAATGCAGTCTAGTGTAACTGTATAGTGTCACAACATGCCTGGTGCACGAGTTAACAGCTTGCACATACTGCTTGCAATAAAATTACCTAATCAAAGGACTTTTTTAAGGCATAATTTTTGGTATGTATATGTTTTTGTGGTTGGCTTTACATTGGCAATCTTCTCCAGGCAAGCGATATTCAGTACAATACTCTTTCAAAGATGCTGGGCAGCAGTAAGCAAATGAACTGAGCAGCAGCCAATGGACTAATTTAATTGCAATTTTGTTATTTACTTAATTTTGCTATTAATATAACTTAACTATTTCAATTAACATCTAGTCCACCATGTTTTGCTTGACTGCATGCTTGTGTATGTAGTGTGCACCATGTGTATATGCAACATATTTAAAATGTTCTTTCTTGCTTTTTTGCCAATTGCTGCAGTGGCATATGGGATGGGAGCAGCAACAGAGATGTCAGTCCTCCTAATTCTCCTAACACAGCTCCTCTTCTGCACGATCAGGACAGTGTTATGACATACAGTCCAAACCCTGTCCTGGAGAACATTTACAGCTCCTGCAATTTGATAAATGCGTCTTTTACATCGGATTTTACAAACTTTTTCAAAGGAACATTACTTTGTCCAGCCCCCTTGGAATATTGATACCAAAGCTCAAGAAAATGGGTTTTTAATGTCCTATGGAGCTTCCTGATCTCCGACCCTTCTAGCATAAGAAGTCTCCAGCGACTGAATGTTTTACAACATGAGTACCGATCCATGAAGTGCTCGCCAGATGGATCATTACAGTCTCTTTAAAAAGGATAACATAGATTCTATGCTTCTTCAACAGATGGCGTGACCTTCTGGGGTTTGTTATGCATCAGGAGTGTAACACTCTGGATCTCAAACAATTTCTGACATCCTCAAATATTGTTAACCTCATTTATATGTGTTCTGTTTTCTAGACTGTGCTTTCCACTTCAGTTGATTATTGTCCCCAATGTGCATTAAGTTTGCAGCCTGGAATTCTGGTCATGGCCCTCTCATGTCTTTTTTTACAATAAATAATCTCCTGTTACAGGCTTTATCTGCATAGAAATACACTACATGGCCAAATGAATGTAAACACCACATTCTACCTGGTAGATTTACCTATTACAAATATAAATGCTGACAGTGTGACAAAGAATTAAGTAGCTGTCAGAACAACACTACAGTCTACTGCCATAGTGCCACCTGTCAGGTGAGGACACAACGGTGGTTTTTAATGGTTCAAGCTGAAGTCCTTAACAGACTTAACGAAGACAGAGACTTAATGAGAGATTTAGGATTTAAGATTTATTGTTGCTGGATGAAAACAAACCCCTACAGTCACCTTTATATCAGTGGAGTTCCACAGCAGTAAAAGCCGTAAAAGCCAAGTCAATGCCCATGTATTTACGAGATGTCAGGTGTCCACAAACTTTTGGCCAGGCAGTGGGTGTATCTTTTTAGATGTCTTGTTCGTAATTGGTAAAGCATAGAAAGCCACACTTTTCAGCTGTGGCTCAGTGCGAAAACGGTATTTAAGAAATCCTCAGGACCAAAGCGCAGCCTTAAATAATAGCCCTTATTTGTTTCATGTTTTAACAAGTACTATGTTTATTTGAAAAATCTGTCAGTGTTTTTGATTACCATCACTTTGTTTAACCAGCCCAGGAGGTTCTGCTACCTGTTGCTACATTCAGTACATCATTTTTGCAGTTGTTCAGAAGCATGAATTGGCTGTGTGTTGGCTTAGTAAACAGTATTTGGCCTGACTGCCTTTAAATAAATGAGTATAATTAAGCTTTTTTGTACAGTACTGATCTGCACGTTACACAGAAACCTCATAGTCTGCACAGCAACTGACTATCGGTGTGCAGTGTTTAATAATTAAATGCTGGTGTTACCAGCAAAGTGTGAACTGGGTGGCACAAGGCATAAATGCACTGCTGGGTTGAATTTAACAGGGGAACTAAACAAACATTGCAACCAAATCAGCATGTTATACCAATTTAAACCTCTAGAGGGTATCAATTTTAGTATGTGTGAGTATGTATATTTGTTAGTCCCCTTTATGTTGTTTTTTATTGGCCAGGATCCCCACAGGACCTCCATACCAGACCAGTTAATATTTGGGTGGTGGATCAATCATTCTCAACACGGCAGTGACACTGAGAGGGTGGTGGTATTAGTCTGTATTTAGCTTTAAAACACTATTTTATTAGAAACATTTATCTTATTGCTTCACCATTTAGATGTAAAGACAGAGACAGCAGCTCATCTGTTAGCCATGCTCCAATCATTAGTCAGTGTTCATATGATGCTGCCCACAGGATGCTGGTGGCTGGACATTTTTGGCTGGTGGACTATTTGCAGTCCATCACAGACACAGGTGGTCCTCAATTCTGATGCTTGTTTTAAACTTCAGCAGGTTGTCTTGACAAGGTTTACACATTTGAATGTATTAGGTTGCTACCATGTGATTGGCCAAGTAGTTATTATTTGCTATGCACGTGTTTACAAAAATAGGGTGTCTCGCTGGTCTGTGATAACCCACTATGGTGGTGACTTGGATTTGATGCCCTGCAATGCCTTCCAGCAGGGCTGGATGATACACACACACACACACGCACACACACACGATTTGCTGTGTCCATAATTATTGACACACTTCTTGAAATTTGGCTAAAAACAAATTATAAAAAAACAGTGTCTGAGGGAAGAAAGGCCAGTCAACCCCAAGCAGTGACCTTCACTGACTGGTGTCGTATGTCCCTGCAACAGACCATGTTAAACATACAAAATGGGTAAGTCCGCTAAATAAATAAGAATATTAAGCAATAGCAATATTTTTCCCCTTATTGGTGCCATTTTTTTGGTTTTGTTTTAATTTTCTTTAGCATCACCAATAATCTTGTCCCGTTCTCTTAAAAAATTCATTCCTGTTCAAATAATCGTGTTAAATAAATGGTTATCTTGAGGGTTGCCAGTAAAAATTGTGTTATTTTCCATAGCCACATGCAAACAAGCTGGGTTTACAAAGCAGTCTAATTTCCAGGCCAGCCTCTGCAGGATCCAGGTTTGTCCTGAGTCCTGGTGGTTAATTCTGGCTGTGTCAGGCATTATATAGAGCTACAACTGGTTAACCAAAAATTCAGCCCTGCAATGGACTGGTCTTCTGTCCACAGCATATCACTGCTTTCTAGGTATAGGGGCAAGAGAAACTATTTATTCTTTCAGAATAAAGAAATCATGCAGACAGTTCTTTTAACATTTCAGTGAATTTCTAAATGTAGTTATTCTCTACTGGAAAAGTAATCACATAAAATCGAAGATTATTTTTTATTCTAATGATAATCCAGAATATTGAATAACAGAATTGTACATTGCTGAGGCCTAATAAGCAGCACAGGACACAAGGCAGGACCAATTCTGAAACATGCAAGCTCCACTGGGCAGTGTCCAAGCATGTTGTAACACTTTCATCTTTAATTCTTTTTTATGACACCTTAATCCAATCAGGGTCATGGGGAGCTGAAGCCTAATTGGCAGCACAGGACACAAGGCAAGAACCAATTCTGAAACATGCAAGCTACACTGGGCAGTGTCCAAGCTGGGAATCGAACCAGGAACCTCTGGCAGGGTAGCTTGTAGCAGATAGAAATTTGGCACCACAACATTTGTGTTGATGTTTTATTGTAGACCACTGTACAGCAAACACAGAAAACCAAGCAGGAGGAAGTACAGAGCAGTGAACAGGGTGTTAAAGCAAAGTAGAATACCATAGATGAAGCCGTTTTCTTTTTCATAATTCCTTTGTGGCACAAGTTATATAATCACGAGAAAAGGGCGAGTAAGATTTAAACCCACAGCAACGTCAGCTCAAATCAAATCCAACTTTTTCAGTCTCATAAGCTGTTTCTCAGTGTAGAGAGCAAAACACTTTAATGATATGAATACAATGATTATATAGGATGTAGTGTATGTCAGAAAACTTGGTTTTAAAGGCAAATGTTGAGCGGCATGAAATGAAAGCGTCAGTTTCTCCTTACACGCTTTACTGAACGTTACTTTATTAATGGAATACTAACTTCTAAACCACAGTTTACTGGAGACTACAGAGACGAATTACACTCGTTTTTTTTTAAACGTAAAATAATTTAGAAGGACAATTCCACTGAAACTCTAAATGCAGATTGACATTATCTTTAGTCACGTTAGATCGATTTAAAAGGATTCAAATTAATTTAGTTGATTGTGTGGGAACATGTCATTTTACCACGTAACCGCTAGATGGCGCCAAATTCTATATTTTAGTTTTTCTATATTCAGTATTCACAGTTTCAATCTGCTTTTACTGGTGATGTTTGCGGGGTTTTTTTTAATATAAAACAAAAGTAAGCAAAGTAAGTAAGTTTTATATAAAACAAAAGTAAACAAAAGTGAATGCTGACTGTAAAAGAGACTATTCCACGCAGTTAGCAGCTGATGGGCCACATATGTTACATTGAGTAATGGGAATCATTCTGCTATGCCAGTCTTTTACCAGCAGATGGCACTACAACTGTAATTGTAACCCTTACTGAAATGATCCTATTGAAAAGTTTTTGGACTATCCGCTTGAAGGGAATCGTATTATTAGAACATATTAAAAAATAATTTAAAAAAAGAACATCTGAAAATCTACACTTTTGCATAAGACCGAACATTTTTACAAAATGCTTTGGAGACGTTTATATTGTCTCCTTAATAATGAATTTTAGGTACAATGCACGTGATCTTCTTAAATAGGAGTTGATTTCTTTTATGTTTTTTTAGACATCCAAGTCAAATTCAATGTAAATTAAGTTTTAAGGGGTTTTGTTACAAAGTTTTAATTCAGCAAGAAATGGTATTCTCTAAAATGAGGGTAAATTGAAATAAATGATTTTATCTCCAACAACTGGCCAGCTTTTCGGAATAATGGATTCTTTTGCTTTTGTTTTTTTTTTCCCCCCAAGAATTGCAAGTACAATGAGTGGCTCAATCATCCTCTCGTCACATATTCTTTTATAACTTAGAAATCCCAACACCAGTCTTGAAGTCCACCCTCTGTAATTGCCCTGCTTAAATGTCTGAGACCTCTATTACACCTCTGACATTTTCAAATTGAGAAGGGTATGAAAACATTCACACGGCGCAGCCCTTTGTTAAAGGTCCATACCACAATCCTCTACAAGACACTGCCAGAATCTTAAATCTGAATCTTTATGATTATTACTCCTGATCATCCTAACACAATTTCTTCCCTTTATTTTGTACATAACACACAAACTATTTAAGGCCCATCCACCTATACAACACCACAACAGACACATCTGCTAACTTTCTTCAGGCTGTTCCAGCACTTGTGTAACTGTGTAACAGTGTAACTGAGGGAAGATTGTACAGAGAATCACTGCACTCACAGTTTACTGAAATAGAAATCGAATGTCAGACATCTATCACAAAGTAAGCAGTCATCTCAATTAAACACTCAGTCATGAAGCATTGATGTAAAGACAGTGACAAAAACAAGATTTACAGGCGAGTCTCTGGGGTATTTTAAACACCATATGGCAGCGTTCATGCTCTTTTTCCTGCTGAATGTAGTGTGGAACCAAATGCATATGAGGCAGTTTTTCATCACATTTTATCATTATGTTCTTAATTCTTATTTTTTATGGTTTAATCATTCGTATAACAAACTTTTCTTGGTTCCTGCTTTTAGATAATCATCAGTGTAACATTAACATTGTAACAGGTTTATTAAAGCCTTGATTGGGATCTGTATCGTTTTATATTTTAAGTTCTTTTTTTTCAAAAACATTGCAATATAGCCATAGCTATTTCATTTCTCATGAAAATGTTTTTGGTTTGTTTAGTAAAATAAGCAAACATAACAACAGCCAGCAAAATGGGCTGACTAGGGCATGACAGGAGCATGCTCCCCAGCACTGCAATGAATTGGTGCCCTGTTTAGGGTCTGCACACTTGGAATTCCAGAGACAGGCTCTGGTTCTCCGGGAGGAGGGGATTCGGGGTGTTCAGGTATGAACTATACATTTCCTGTGAACATGGCCAGGATAAGTGGGGTTAAAACATGAAACTATTTAAAAATATTTATTATTAAACCATAATAAATATTAAGTCATTATTGTGGACTAATAAAATAGTACTTCTATTTAAATTTGTTCAGTAATCTCATACGATTGGTATCATTTGCTAAGATCGAAAAGATTATTCCCATTGCAATAAAAGAAAGAAAAAAGCAACTGTCTTATTGAAAGGAAATCTCCATATTGCAGCCTCAGTCTAAATCATACATGATTATCATTAGGGTTTCTAACCTGAAACATAGTTGGATGAAACATGTTTGATGAATATACTCTACCCTAGTGATTGCAGGTGGTAAGAGTTGAATTGAACAGACGATTCTTTTGTCATCCTGTTTTAAAGCATATTTTCTTCCTTGAGAAAGCCTCTGATTTCAGAATCTTCCTTCTGTAGTTGGCACATGTTGGAGTTCTTGTGTCCAGCATTATGTCTGTCCCCAGTCAGCGCCATATGCTGATACCTGATGATGCACTGATCTGCTGTAATAGGCCTGGTGGTGCTTGTCGTTGTACATTTTGTTCATCCAGTTTTTTTTATCCTATTCAAAACCTGCTCACATGCAAACAAATGGTGTCAGAATCAGAATCTAACAGCAGTGAAACTTTGGCTGATTGAGTACGCTTTCTGTCCGTCTTGCATCTGTATACTGAATAGATGTCCTTACATTAAGACAATCTCCTGTTTCAATTAGATGAAAAGTCCACTTCATCATACACATTGCCAGAATTGGGCTTGATGACAAGAGGAAAGTCTGCTGGTTACGACATGGGTTAGAACAAATGAACGTAATAAAGTAATATATTAAACATGATACAACAATGCTGAGCAGCAAAAAAAAATCCAAGATTAGAGCCAGACAGGTAAAAATCTCCCACTTCCTTCCAACTATGATAATTGCAATCAGATGGATGTATGTTAATGCTCTTAGCAGTTTTTGTATATATTTATGCATCTGACAAGGGTCCAGTCGATCAGTGTTAGTGGATGATGAGTTGTTGGTTTCCATCATATACCAGAAGTGGTAGGTGGCTTAAAATACAGAGCTTCTATACAGAGTCCCAATAGTATAGGAGATCAGGACTGAAAGAGGAAAGCAAGAATAGTTATTAATATAAACATTTTTAATGCAAGCTGTGAGTGATTCATGATTAGGTTATTAAAGTTAAGCATCAACTGACGGATCACTTTCATAACTTTGGCAAAAATTTTATTAATTCAAATTCACATAATAATAACATAATAATAACAACAACTATCTGTGTAATTGTAGCATTGACTATAAAACCCTTTATGGAGGTTTATAGGATATAGTTCTAATATAATTTCAGTATTCAATACAATGGTATATCTGTGATAGAATCTATTTGACTGCAGCAAAACCAGGTCCAAACAATGATAAAACACCATGTTTCATTAATAAGATAACATATTGAATTCATTGTTTCTTATTTTTTAGACAGTGGTCTTTAGTTAATTCCAAGTTAACCGGGGTTCCATTGTGATCTCAATGACTACTGCACTTGCTCTCTAAGGGATTTTTGTTAAATCGACCACTCCTAAGGAGGATGGAGTCCAAACAACTTAAGAATGTGCTTTTTGTAACCTTTTCCAGCCTGATAAGCATCAATAGCCCTTTTTTCTTGAGGTCCTCAAATATTATCTTCCCCAAATGTGTTGTGAAAATTGGACTCGGACACACTAATAGATCCCTGTTCTTTTAATACAACAGTGTTACAATCACACCTGACCCCCATTGATTAAAAATATCTTACTCTTAATCCAAAAGTTTTAAATACTTTTGCCACTCATGGTTATGTAACATTGTATATTTTTCATCAACAAATATATGACCCAATAAAACAATTCTAGTTTAACTAGGTTGTTTTTCATTTTTGTT
The DNA here is from genome assembly GCA_034780255.1 of Parotocinclus maculicauda. NCBI lineage: Eukaryota > Metazoa > Chordata > Actinopteri > Siluriformes > Loricariidae > Parotocinclus > Parotocinclus maculicauda. Next base: position 37,707 of record JAUZSU010132592.1, read on the forward strand.
TTCGACTTGTGTGATGACGTGTGAAACCGGATGATACTTTAAGTCATATTTATTTAACAATAAATAACATTTCAAAGGTTTCACAAACTTTCAAGCACCACAGTAAACGATATGTTAGTAATATGCTTTGAATACACAACAAATAAAAAAATTGCAATTAAAATGAAACACTAGAATGCTTAATAATACTAATGAGGGAGATTTCAGTGGAGAATACCAAACAGTAATAATAGATTACCAGTCTTAAAAACTAGAATTTGATTTTACAAACTATAATCTTTGAAACTATATAACCATTTAAGTAAATACAATGCATAACAGTGTGGGATTATATATAGCTGCAAGAAAAAATGATTGTGAACTTTTATTAAAGCTGATCTAAACAAGTACATCAAGTCATCTGCAATAAAATATTGATAGGTCTGGCGCATTATTTGGAATGGCATAACTTTATATAAACCTAAACAGTACTTAATTTCTTATTTTGTCTTATATGCCTAATACACAGTTGGAAGAAAACATCTTCAGAATTAAGCTTAACTGAACTGGTTTGCATTTGTCACTGTATTTGTAATATATTTTTTAGATTATTCAATTCATTTATATGATTTATATATTTTGCAAGAAATATTTTTTATTGCCATATAACTGTGCTTTTTTCAAACAGTGTATAACAATGTCAGTTCTCTCCACATTTACATTTACGGCATTTAGCAGACGCCCTTATCCAGAGCGACTTACAACTTATACAATTTTACAATCTAAGCAATTGTAGGTTAAGGGCCCAACTGTGGCAGCTGGCAAAGGTGAGATTTGAACCCTAGACCTTCTGGTTCAGAGGCCAGCACCTTAACCGCTAGGCTACCAAAGTCCCACTTATAGACAATTCTGCACCATGCAGAATGGTCATAAAATAAAAAAACAATTTGTTAACATTTAGGAAAATTTATTTTGGAGTGGTCAGCATCTACACATTAGCTCTACTGTAAACTGTTCCATAAGCTGAAGAAGGCTGTTCATCCATTACCACAATAATCGTTCAAAATACGGTCATACGATCTTTTGGTCATATTGCCCAGCACTATAGGAAAACCTACACTAAAGGACAGTCTATAAGTTACTTAGAGGGTTCATATACTTTTTTTCAAGCCTGAACTATAAATAAATAATCCATAACCAGTTTTGGTATAGTTTTAACAGCTTGGATAAAGATCAGATTATATTTTAAGACAAATTAACTTATGTACGTATCCAGGGAACTCCATGGTGTTCACAAACTTTTTCTTGTAACTGTATAAACTTAAATGTACATATTGGCACTTTAGGTGTGATTTAATATGAAAGGCAAATTTGAACTCTGAAAATGTATTTATTAGGCTTTGATCAATACGTATAATAAATACCTTGAATTGCTTGTGTGGATCTTGTGTGGAAGATTCTGTTTCCCTGACAACCACAGCCTTGGTTACCAACATGTCAGGATGTTGCTGCTTGGCTTCTTTTATTGCCATGGCGAGTGCCTGTGAAAGGAAAACTCCAGTCAGAGAATGTAGAATGCAGTACAGTATATGCAGACAGATGTTTAATTGTGATTCATGTGCTATACTGTTCTTTGTTCACCTGATCTTGATCAACATCATCATCTCCGGTAATGATAATTCTCTTCTCAATTCTAGTCTCAGAGTATCCTCCTTTCACTGTCTATAGAAAGAAGACTCTCAGGCATGATTCTGGTGAAACACTTGAAAAAAAGCTTTTGAAGTTTTACTATAAGACACAAATTTCTAATGTACTTACTTTGGTAACATGTGTGGTGGTGGCTGAGGTTACGTTCTCTGTTACAAACAGAGGAGAACCAGAACCTTCTCTTGCTAAAGATCCAAAGCTCACCTGCACCATACAGATAACATACACAGGTCACACTACAGCATACTCAGTACTGTGCAAAAGATGACCGTTAGATTAGATACAACGCTGTTTTAGAAATGGTATAACAGCCATATATATGATTATTCTTAGTACTTCTTTTTAGAATACATCCAAAAAATATAGGATTTTATTTAAAAAGGAAAAAAAACTACTTCTATACTTTATAGTGGCAAGTATTTATTGTGACCTCCCCTTGCAATTGAGCAATAGCAGAATACAGAGTGAAGAGTAGCTTTGGATGGGTAGCAGCCAAAAAGGGAAGGGGAATAAGGTAAAAATGTACAGGATATTTCCAAATGAATACGAAAAGGATCCCACAAGAACTGCTGGACAATCTAACGATGGCTTTAGACTTTTGCACACAACTGTAATGCAGGTAAAAAACAATAAACTACATGGACTTACAGAATACAGGAAGATTACAGCATATGAGGAAATAAATACTAGGGAAATGTTAATTACAGACATTTTAGAGTCCATTTGCAGGTGGTCTACTTTTTTGCATAGACATACAAGATTAACCGAATACAATCCGTTGCCTTGAAAACTAGACAAGGCTGAAAAAATATTTTCAATTTACTGAGCACACCTGGTCGTTCAGAGGCTGAATGTGGTTTTGAACTTGTCACAGAAAACGATGGCTTACTGTGACATTCTGGCAATTGAGGGCACAGAACACTGAAAGGAACTATAACCAAGGAAGAATGTGAAGGTCAGTCAAGTGCTTGGGCAGCAGCTTGAGCATGACGTGCACCTTGTCATTTATCAAAATGGTTTCTTTGGTCATTAAAAATCATTAAATATAGTTATCCAAAAAGCCTCTCTAGAAACATTGTTTCTACTGGAGTTGATGGAACTGTGGTAAAGAATAATTACTGCAGAGAAGTAATAAAATAATAAAATGTACACTGATAAAATAATTATTCTAACTCAGTAAAGCAAATTGAATGAAGTCTCTAGAGAATATTGTGTTTAAAAGAAAAGTCATATAATTCATATTGTTTAAAAGATTTTAATACATACTAATCAGCAATAAACCAACACCTCTGCATACTTTGTTAGTCCTCTTTACACTGTTCAATAATAGCCAGGACCCCCCACAGATCAGGTACTATTTGGGTGACAGATCATTCTCAGCACTCCAGTGACATTGACGTGGTGGTTTGTTAGTGTGTGTTGCACTGTGGAAGTGGATAAGACGCATCACTGCTGCCTGAGTTTGTAACAGTGTTGCTGTTGTATTAAAAATAATCCACCAACCAATATTATCCAGCCACCAGCATCCTGTAGGCAGCATCCTGTGAGCACTGATGAAGGATTGGAGGATGACTAACAGGTGGACCAACATGGTAGATGTGTATAATAAAGTGGGCAGTGTTTGACACAGTGTTTAAAAACTTAAGCATTACCTATTTTTCTATAAATGTAGAACTACAGTGAGCTTCTATATGGTGGATCGGGTTATACATACTTATACATATTTAATATATAGACTTTAATTTAATGCAATATTAAACAATACTTACAGGAGAGATTCTCTCAGTCATCGTGAAGGAGCCTTCTCGCAGACCACTCATGCCGTGATCCTATAACAAAAATATTTTCCGAATGTAAGCATTGAAAGGTGCCTCAAGCATACTGAGTGTAGTATCACACACACACACACACACACACACACACACACACACACACACACACACACACACACACAAATATACTAGGGCTGTTATATTTAATATGTCCCTAACACAT